>ML664161.1:5188035-5272704 GCA_007570785.1 Antilocapra americana | reverse complement strand
AAAAAAAAAAAAAACAAAAACAAAATGTCTGAGTCATTCTGCTTAATATGCTGTAATTGATCTCAATAATAATAATAATAAAATAATAAATGTGCTGATATTCTGCAAGTTCAAATCACATAAAAAAAAAAAAAAAGAAAGAAAAGACTCTGATGCTGAGAAAGACTCTTAAGACAGGAGGAGAAGAGGATGACAGAGGATGAGATGGTTGGATGGCAATATCAACTCAATGAATGTGAGTTTGAGCAAACTCTGGGAGTTGGCGATGGACAGGGAGGCCTGGCGTGCTGCAGTCACTGGGGTTGCAAATAGTCGGACACGACGAACCGACTGAACTGAACTGAACTGATAGATCCCAAATTTCTAGTAATCTAAAGACGTGTAGTTTTATACACTTCACCACACGAGATAAGGAACTGAAGACATGTTTACCCTCTTTATTCCTCTACTCTCTCCATTCAGGTCTTAGTTAATATAATCTCTTGTTTTAATCTAGTTTCAATTAAATTACTATGTTTACATTGTCCATAGCACTTCTAAAATGCTTTAGCTTTTCCACTGAACTTTGTTGTCAAATTTTAAAAAATCATTATTTTTTTAGATTTAAGTTTTTAATTAAACCCTAATTCAAAGTTAAGTCCTTAAAAAAAAAACAAATTTCCTCATTTTTAACATCTCAATTTTAGGTCATCTCAACTGGCAGAAGTATTCCTTAAAATAATTAAATTTTTCAAAACAGTAATTTCTATTTATCTTTTTACTAGTGAATAGCTAGATTTACACATTTTATCAGTTTTGTGAATTGCAAAGAACCCTATCCAAGTGAAATCTGTTTATTTTTTTCACTTTAGTAATTATCACAAATTGTTCCCATATTCTGGCAATAGATTGACTATAAATCTTGGCTTTCACTGTTCCGAATTGGCTTTTTTCCCCCACTATGTCCTAAAGGGAATTTTAATGGAAATTCAGAAACTGCTCACATTTTCCCTCATAACTTGAATACTTGCTTCTTACTTGACAATTGATCCCTTTGCTGAACATTCACTTTTTTCTTTTGAAAATAAGCTTCAGAAAAAGAAGTAACATAGAAAGAAAATAAGAAATACCAAGCAAAGGAAATAAAAACTCAGAATCTGATGGCAGTTCAACTATGAAAAATAAGAGCAGAAGTAGACTTATGAATGGGATGAACATGGAAGGGAAGGACATTGGTAAAATTACCAGTTTGTTGGCCTGGAAAATGTTTAATTTGTACTAGAACAAATTGACATTTCTTAACAAAACTGCCTACTTCCAAATCTTACGCACTCAGTCCAAATTCCAACCCCCATTATTTCAAAGCTCTGGTTAGTGAGTGTAATTATAAAAACATGTGCAACTTTCTCTAATTTCATTTCAAAAGTTAACAAAAACCCACTTGGTCACTAGTAGAAACTCAATGTCCTGTTTATGGTCTAATAGAGCTTAAGCTTCCAGGTTGCCAGAGTCTATTTTAACATATTTTCCTAAGCAGTGTGGATAATGAGATAAGATATTCAAGGGAATTAAAATGTCAATTATGTGTACAGCTTCGTAAATATGTTCAGTGATTTGAACGGATTCATTATATGGGCTTAAATTATTATTGCAACAGTGAATGTCAACCATTCATGATACATACCTTCATCACAAAATACTGACAACCAAATTCAACCATATATTTCCCCCAAACCAATAGCTACTATAAAATTATTCTCAATTTGCTCCTAAATAATTTCATTAGAGTTCTGACACTGTAAGCATTCTCCAAAATATGTATGCCCAATTTCTCTTTTATCTAGAGAACTCAAGGGAAACCGCAAGTAATATAATATTCGAGCTTAGTGACTAAGTATTTCCCAAGGTCATACAGCTAATAAGGCAAAAGTAAAACTTCAAAAAGAATTTAACTAATATCAAAACCTATATTCTTTCTGTTATTATTTTGATTACTTTTGTATAAATAATTAGAGCTAAGAATACTGAGTATTCACTATATTTTATCCATATGATCATAGTTGATTTTCACAACTCTTCTAGATAGATTTAGTTTCCCCATTTTTCAGAAAGGAAATTGAGGCTCAGAAAATTTTAGGTGTATTAACAACTCATGGTAGCACAAAAAAATGTACATTGCTTCAAATCACTGTCTGTGACTTGGCCAGACAGTTAAGTGTGAAATCTACCTTGAAATATCTTAAAGAACAACATTACTATGGAGAATTGGAGATATGAAAAATCAAGTCAGAATTCTTATTTTAGAAAGCAAAAAAAGGAGAATGCTCATCTCTGCTTGAGCCAAGCAAGGATGGGCTCAAGGAGATGCTTATGTGAACTTGTATTCTGATGTTGCTTTTTCATGTGGCAGTCAAGGCAGGACCCAACTGCATGCCAGCACTTCTCATTAATAAAAACTGTAAATCATTCTTCTCTATATGGTTATCTTCTCAGCTGCCCTCAGCATTTTAAGAAGTGAAAGGTCCCAGTGAGCCAGTTACCTTTTTGCTCAGGGTAAACGTACACTCTTTATAGCCCTACCTGCTTGTCCACAGCCCATGACATGTGCCAACTTTCTTTGTGTGAAACACAAATGACTCCCATGATTCAATTAAAGAGCACCAGTAAAAATTAAAGAGCACCAGATGACAGGATGAAATCCATACCTTTATGGGGAAATAGTACCACTATACCTTTTACTGAGTATTAGGGAAAATAACAATGCTAGCCTAACAAGGGGTAAAATATGTTTGATTTTTCTAAAAGATATATGCTCTGAGCTATAATTTTGTAGTTTAATGTGAAATGCTTATGTGGAATATAAACTGTTAAATCTGTACACTTATCAGTTCTTGAGTCATATATTTTCTATGTTTCTGCTTAATCATGTATGAGGTCAGCTTTGCCCACACATCTGTTCAATTCTTAATTACCAGATTTCATCTGACCTGGTTGGATTAAATAGAACTGCCTTTCATTTTCCCTGGTTGTATAGAGACATCATTATTCTGTCAAAGATTCTATTCTCTATATTTATTAACTTTATGATACATGACATTTCATCCTTCAACAGGTCACAATCTCCATCAACACTGAGATCTCATCCAAACAATGCCAGATAATTCATGACATGGCCCCCAATCCTAGGCAGAAGCAGCAGCTACACAGCTGTTATAGATGTTTTAAGAACACCACCTCTATTTTAAACGCTCTCAAAGAGGAAGGCATTTTAAGAGAACAAGCAATTATTTAAACATTAAACACCTGGGTTTATCAACTTGCACCTAAAGTTTCTGTTTTTGAGATATTCATTGAGTCTGAATTTTGACCTCTCAATTCCCTGGCAGCAATGGTAAAAAATATTATAGATCAGTCCTTGCCTACCCCACAGAGTTGTTGTGATGATCAAAAGAGGCCGTGTGAAGCATACCTAAAGATGTGAGCAGAACATTATTTATAGTGCTTAAAAATTGAAACGAACCTAAATATTCATAAAAGGTACATGGTTTCTAAATGTTAATACATTTAGATGATGGATGATATTTGCTAAGAGACTTTCATCACACTTAAGAAAGATATAATATTATTCTTAAAGGATGAAATATAATCTTTTTAGGTAAAAAAAAATTTTTTCTTAATCCTGAGAAAAAACACACCATAATGTTAACAGTAGCTATCAGTGGACACTAATAGTTGAGTTATTACATAATAATTTTTTAAATAAAATTGGGAAAATACATAAATGTCATATTTTATTCAACATAAAATAATAATAATAATTTTCTTTGTTTTCTACTTTTCCAGATAAATACATTTTTCCAAAACTGTAAAAGTATTTATAATATATGGAGAATACTTTGTACATCAGAATATGCTACCAAAATAGATGGTAGTTAAATACTTGAATAAAGATTAAAGGAAATAAGAAAGTCTATTTTCTGCAGTTCGTTTCATTTCCAAATATAAGTTCAAGTTTCCTAACAACCTAGAAGGAATCAGTTCCATTATTCCAATATTTCAATTTGAGATACTAAACCACTAATACCTACCAAGCATAAGGTAAATATAATATGACTCTAGTCATTTAACTAACTCAGATGTTAGCATACAATTCTGGTGATAAAATCAGAGCATTCAAAATAATAGCCATCTAAACATGAATGTTTATAAAGTGTGGTGGTGAAGATTATTTAGATTGCTTTATTTTCTTATAGAAAATTTGTTAGTGTTATATTCTTTTAGAGAAAATATTGCAAACTCCTAAAAATTCTTCATTAGTTAACAGTTAGTATTGAAATTTTATGATATGGGAGAATGGCATTGAAACATGTTAATTATCATATGTCTAATCAATCGCCAGCCCAGGATTGATGCTCGGGGCTGGTGCATCGAGATTTCCCGGGTGGAGAGAGGAGGGAGGGAGGAGGGAGGGGGGTTCTGGAGGGGGAGCATATGTATACCCATGGTGATATCATGTCATTGTATGGCAAAACTAATAAAAAAAAAAGACTCTAACTAAAAAATAAGTACAAATTGGGATCATATAACTATTTTTAAAAATGTAAAATATAGAGTTATAAAATATTATTTATGTAGAAGATATATTTCAAACATTTTGATTCAACTCATGAATAATTTTAAAATTAGCTAAGATTAAGAGAATAATCAAACAATTTATTTACAATATTTATTCAATGAGCTATTACTAATAATGGGAGTCAGAAGAATCAAAACTGTGAGAGGTAATTCTTGACTTCATTTTTAAAACTTGACCACAGTATTTATATAGTCTAATTTTTTGTATAATAAAGATTTAAAATATAGCTACATTTTGAAACTATTCATTTATATTCTAAATTTATATTCAAAATTATTTATGTATATATAATTTTTTAATTATAAATTAAAGCAAATATGCAGAGTACATCATGAGAAACGGCTGGGCTGGAGGAAGCATAAGCTGGAATCAAGATTGCCAGTAGAAATAGCAATAATCTCAGATATGCAGATGACACCACTCTTATGGCACAAAGTGAAGAAGAACTAAAGAGCCTTTTGATGAAAGTGAAAGAGGAGAGTGAAAAAGTTGGCTTAAAGATCAACAGTCAGAAAACTAAGATCATGGCATCCGGTCTCATCACTGCATGGAAAATAGATAGGGAAACAGTGGAAACAGTGGCTCACTTTATTTTTCTGGACTCCAAAATCACTGCAGATGGTGATTGCAGCCATGAAATTAAAAGATGCTTACTCCTTGGAAGGAAAGTCATGACCACTTAGACAGCATATTAAAAAGCAGAGACATTACTTTGCCAACAAACATCCACCTAGTCAAGGCTATGGTTTTTCCAGTGGTCATGTATGGATGTGAAAGTTGGACTATAAAGAAAGTTGAGGGCAGAAGAATTGATGCTTTTGAACTGTGGTATTGGAGAAGACTCTTGAGAGTCCCTTGCGCTGCAAGGAGATCGAAACAGTCTATCCTAAAGGAGATCATTCCTGGGTGTTCATTGAAGGACTGATGTTGAAGCTGAAACTCCAATACTTCAGCCACCTGATGCAAAGAGTTGACTCATTTGAAAAGACCCTGATGCTGGGAAAGACTGAGGGCAGGAGGAGAAGCAGACAACAGAGGATGAGATGGTTGGATGGCATCACCAACTCAATAGACATGGGTTTGGGTGGACTCCGGGAATTGGGTGATGGACAGGGTGGCCTGGTGTGCTGTGGTTCACGGTGTCGCAAAGAGTCGGACAAAACTGAGCGACTGAACTGAACTAAAAGAAAATACATTTGACCACTCTCTTCCATGAGTGAAGTTGAGATAAGAAAACAATCTGAACAACCTTGAGATGTATTTCTTATTCCTCTTAATCAGTAAGGAATGTCAACCTTGTCCAAGGTCATAAATTCAGGAAATTCAGTCAAAGGGAACTCACTTTCTACTACATCACACAACCACTGAATCATTGCAAAAAATATGAAATAATCACCATTAGGATATACCCCCAAAAGGAAATTCCCTATTGAGAAATAAAGGCATAAACTAATAATGGAAAGCTACCATACCAACAATTTCAAGATACCAGTTTACTCACATTTTAAAATCTCTGAAGTTGAGATACATCTTAAAATTGGTAGAGCAATCAATCAAAGACAACTTACAATAGTACTTGGCAAACTACCTGGAGGAGGAAATGGCAACCGACTCGTTTTCCTGCCTGGAGAATCCCATGCACAGAGGAGACTGACAGACTACAGTCCATAGCATCCCTAAGAGTCAGACATGACTGAGCAGACACACACAATTCTTATATAGCTCTACCCTGTTCAATATGAGTCCACTTGCTTTTGAACTGTGGTGCTGGAGAAGATCCTTAAGAGTCCCTTGGACAAAAAGGAGATCAAACAAGTCAATCCTAAAGAAAATCAACTCTGACTATTCATTGGAAGGACTGATGCTGAAGCTGAAGCTCTGATACTTTGGCCACCTAATGTGAAGAACTGACTCATTGGAAAAGATTCTGATGTTGGGAAATGAGGGCAAGAGAAGAAGGTAACAGAGGATGAAATGGTGGATGGCATCGCTAACTCAATGAACATAAGTTTGAGCAAACTCCAGGAGATAGTGAAGGACAAGGAAGCCTGGTGTGCTGCAGTCCATGGGGTCGCAAAGCATTGGACACAACTGAGAGACTGAACAACAATGTGCATGTGAGTATTTGGAAAAGGCAAATTGCTATTAACACTTCTAAATGCTTCTCTCAAATTCTTTTAATGAATGTTTAACAGTTTGTGAACCACATTTTTAACTAGCACTGTGTTAGCTAGGCTCAATGAAATATTGAAATAACTAAAGTTTATTGCATATAATTTTGAATCCTTTGTAATCAATATTTTATTACACACAATTTTGAATCATGATTATCAACATATTTTCTTAAATTGAGACAAGTAGTATAATCAACTATTTCACTTTCTTTGCCACAAATGAATTAAATGGCTGAGGGCAGGGATCAAGAAGAAAGAAAGAATATTGGATGATCCACCAATTTGAAACATGGTTCATGAATAATCAAGAATTAGCTGTGTCAGTTAAATTAAATATTTCTGACTTGCAAGCGCAGTCATTTAGTAACTCCTGCTATTTTTGGTTATTTTGGTCTTTGAGTTATCTTTGCCACTGGTGGATGTATTCCTTACTTGCTTCTGTTCTGCAGTAAAACTTATATATGAAAAATGATTCGGTCACTCATTAAAAATAAACTGTAACTGATGTTTAATTCCTAATAGTAAAGCTGAATAACTTATGCCATAAAAAGAACAAAATATGCCTTATCTCACTCTGCTAAACAACCCCATAAAAAATGAAAGATCCCCCAAGTAAAAAAGTAAAATATGACAAACCAGTCAGGAAATGTATTTAGGAAATGAGGGGAAAGTGGATTAATGCCATAAATATAGGCAAAACCCAAGCCTGTCATTAGTTGTAGGATCTTACAGTTTAAATTATTCTTCCTCTATTATGCATTTTTACTGTGACAACTTCTTATGAATGTTGTGTTTTTCAAATTCCTTTGTAGGCGGAGTCTCTCAAAATACTGTACAGGTTTTCCCACTGAAAAGGTTCAGAATTTGGAACTGATGTAAATGGAGATGTAACTGTTTTCTCAAAGTAACAGTCTTATTCACTGCTGTATCCACCCACCCTGCAGGGTACTACTTGGTCGCACAATTCCTACTTGTTGACTCCTGAATGAATTACAAAAGATGTGTTTTCAAAGAAAGAAAAGAGCGCACAGACCCTAACTGCTCTGTCTCCAGAATAGTGTGGCTTGCCCCAATCACAAAGAAAGAAAAGAATTTACCACTTCCAGTGTGGGTGGCCTCAACAGGAAAGAGCAAATGAAAACCCAATCCTGGCAACCAGTTCAAAACAAAGGTGGATTTTGCAATAACATGTCTCTCCCCACACCAGGCACTGAAGCTGAAAAATAAACTCTTCTGTCTACTAGAAAAGGCATACTGGCCTGACTGGCTAGTGGGAATCCCAGCTATATCCACAACATAGTGTAACTCACAGCTAGGAATGTGCTCTGGAGGCTCATTATTTAATTAAGAGTAGGAATTACAAGAGCACTAAATGCAATGAAGCAGCACAATTTGCAAAGGCTCTGAATTTATGGTTTTCATTAATTAACATAAAGTAGTGTAGGCAAGCAAAATCAAGTGATCTGCTCAGCTATTAGAATTTTGAGAGTTAATTAATATAACAGCACAGATCATTGAGCTTAGAAATTATGAGTAACATATAGAATTTTAAAGAGTATCATGATGTTTTATAATTTCAAGATACTCCTCTGCTTCCTCAAATTGTATTCTTTTGAAGCTTGGTCCCTTAACTCAATTCAAGATCAGGTATGGCTAAACCTATATGAAGGGAAAACAATTAGAAAATTTGTGAATTCAACTCTGCAAACTCTTCTCATAAATGATTTATTTACATAGTCAGCTGTGATGATTGCAGACCATTAGTGGCCATTAATAAATAAAACTATTTGCATTTCACAAATGTATTTGAATTTCCGACTTCTTAAATTTCTCACTAGGGAAAGAAACAAAAATAACTGCTCCTATGACCCCAGTTAAAATGCAGTGGGGCAAATTCTCACCTCTCCTCTGGAATGGAGGTAAACATGAATGAAACTGAAGGCTGTGCCAGTTGCTACCACTGCCACTCTCTGCGTTCTGCATACCCTGCACTCCTCATTGGGCATCTTAATTGGAGTGCTCTAGAGCACTGTGTGCTATTGTTCCTCTTCAGCTGAGCAAAGAGCTGGGTTAAAAGTTGAGTCACGCCATTGCCACTGAATTTAGCCTGCTAACAATAACAATAAACATGCACTGTAAACTGAATAACATTTTCCATGATGTCTTTATAGATTCCTTTCACCTCTCAGTACATTTTACAATCAGGATGTCAATGGTCTAAATAATATTTTCTCTATATAAGCACAGGTTTATACATTTATCTCACAATTACAATCATCATCATCATCTACTAAGTAGCTAAAATGTGCCAGATGCTTTACTATTGCTTTATATGGATTATCTTATCATTGTTGAAAAGAATCTTGAAAAGCTAAGTCTTCATTTTATAAGAAATTAAATTGATATGGAATAAATTGTGTTGCATCTCGAAATTTATAAGTTGAAGCCCTGATTCCCAATACCTTAAAATGTGACTGTATTTGAAAACAGGAACTTTAAAGGGATAATTAAGGTAAAATGAGGATACATGGTGGTCCTTAAGCCAACATGACCAGTCTTCTTACAAGAAGAGGAAAGTAGGACACAGACAATATGCAAACTGCAGAATAACCACATGCAGATACATGAAGGATGGCCATCTGCAAACCAAGAAGAGAAATTTCAGAAGAAATCAAACTTGTTGACACCTGATCCTGAATTTCTCACATCCAGAAATCGGAGTCAATAATTTTCTGTTGTTGAAGCCATCTAACTGTGGTGTTTTGTCATGGCAGCCAAAGTAAACTAATATAGAAACAATGTTGATGTAGTAACTCTCAATTCTAATAGCTGATTAGTTCACCTAACCTGGCTTACTGACATGATTAACGTGTCAAATATCCAAGTGATGTGTGAGAAAAATGTAAATTCATTTTTCTCTGCACAAAGAACAAGGTCTTTTCACCACTCCAGTGATTTAAAAAGAAAAAAAAAAAAAAAAACTTGCACAAAAGCCAGGTATTAAAACAGATCAAAATAAGTCTGCTTTGAATTAAGCAGGTGTGAGAGTCGGGAACACCACCCCACTGGCGACCATTCCCCTGACACTCCCCACACCAAACCTCTCTCTTTGGCGGCAGTTAAAGAGGAACACCATTAGCCAATCATTGCAGCATATTGCACTGCTGGTTTTAAGAAGATTTATCTCGTTCTCAGATTTGGGCTTTCAAATATCAAAGATTTTATTTGACAGTCTGTATTTTCCTCCCAATCAATCAAAATATAAGTAGAAACTTGTCAAAATTCCCAAGAAGTTTCTAAGAGCGAGAACTGTCCAAAGCTATTATATACTCCTATTAAGGAGTGAGTTCCCTGTTCAACCATAGCTGGAATGACAAAGTACCTGGCAAAGTGGTTGGTGAGGACATTAAGGTCTCATGCATGGGGATTAGAAACTGAATTTTCAGAGATTTTATTACAAAAACTGTATTACAGAGTCACATCTAAAGATGAAAAATAATTCAACAGAGAGAAGGGCTGCTTGGTACTAAGCAACACCAATTATGCATCTTAACTCATTTTATTCAAAGTTAAAATTGTCTGCTTGGGAAGATATTCCCTAAGAGAGCTGGCAAAGGTAGCAGAAAGCCCTTACAACTAGCATTTTAACAGTGTTACTGACGTATAACTGATATGCAACAAACTGCATGTAAAGTATGCTATTTGATAAGTTTTGACATATGTATATGCCTCTGAAATCACCCTGAATATCAGCAAAATGAACAGTCATTACCCTCAATAGTTTCATACTGCTTCTTTGTAATTTATCCTTTTAGTTTTGTTCCCCCACCCTACTAGCCCCTCCAGGCAAAAACTGATCTACTTCCTGTGATTAAATATCAATTTGCATTCTACATAATGAAATCATACAGTATGTTCTCTTTTTTCCTGGCTTCTTTCATTCAGCATAATTATTTTGTGATTCATCCATGTTGTGTATCAATAGTTCATTCCTTTATACCTCTGAGTCCTATTGCATTTTGTTGCAATAGTCCTATTGCATGAATTTAAGTCCAGTTTGTCTACTCATCTATTGATAACTTTAAAGTTTTTTTCCAGTTGTGCCTAATATAAACTGCCATTAACATTAATGTATAAATCTTTGTATGAACATATGCTTTCATTTCTCTTGAGTAATTGTCCAGGAGAATGGCTGGGTGACTGAACAGATGCATGCTTAAATTTTTAAGAAACTGCCAAACTCTTTGCAAAATGGTTATATGATGCTGCATTTCCATTCACAGCATATGAAAGTTCCAGTTCCTCCACATTCTTGCCAATATTGTCAGCTTTTTTAATTGTAGACATTCTAGTAGGTGTGTAGTGATATTTCCTTGTGGTTTTAATTTGAATTTCTTGAATGACTTATAATGTTGGACATCTTTTCATGTGCTTTTTTGCCATCTGTATATCATCTTTCATGATGTCTCTACTTAAATCTCTTGCCAGATTTTAAAATTAGGTTTTCTTATTGTTGACGTTTGAGAGTCCATTACGTGCTCAGGATTTTATTGTTCAGTCATTAAGTCATGGTCAACTCTTTGCAACCCCATGAACTGCAGCACGCTAGGCTTCCCTGTCCTACACTATCTCCTAGAGTTTGCTGAAATTCATGTCCCTTGGGTCGGTGATGCTATCTAACCATCTCATACTCTGTCGCCACCTTCTGTTTTTGCCTGCAATCTTTCCCAGTATCAGGGTCTTTTCCAATGAGTAAGTGCTTCACATCAGGTGGCCAACATATGGAACTTCAGTTCAGTATCAATCCTTCCAGTGAATATTGAGGGTTGATTTCCTTTAGGATGGACTGTTTTGACCTCCCTGCTGTCCAATGGACTCACAAGAGACTTCTTGATCCCTTCATGAATCACAGTTTTGTCATGCCAAAGGAGCTTGGGTAACTCAATGAAGCTATCAGTGGGGACACCCAAGACAGAAGGGTCATAGTGGACAGTTCTGACAAAACATGGTCCAGTGGAGGAAGGAATGGCAAACCATTCCAGTATTCCTGCCATGAAAATCCCATGAACAGATTTCAGGATACATATCCTTTAATTAGATATATGCTTTGTAAAAATATTCTCCCATTTTGTGACTTTTCTAAATAGCATCTTTCCAATAGCTAAAGTTTCTCATTGTGAAGTCTAATTTATCGATTCTTTTTAACAATTGTGCTTTTGGTGTCATATCTGGAAATCTCTCCCTAACCCAAGATCACAAGATTTTCTGCTATGATTCTTTCAAGAAGTGTTATAGTTTTTGCTTTACATAGAGGTCTATAATCCATTTTTAATTAATTATTTTTCCTTTCTGTTCTTTTTGGACTGCTTATGCATATCCAATAGTTGCAGCAGCCTGTGGAGAGAAGGAAAAGACTTATCCCTTATCTACTGGATTGGTTTTGCAGCTTTGTATAAAATCAACTCTTTGTCTTTGTGTAGGCCATTTTTGAGTTCTTTCTTCTGTTTCATTGATATATTAGTCAATCTTTGTGCCAACACAATCCTGTCTCTATTATTATAGATAATCAGATAAGCAGAGATTTCAAGACATTGAGGTAGAAAAAGCATAGCATGTTATTATTGTTGCTCAGTTCCTAAGTCATATTTGATGCTCTGTGACCCCATGGACTGCAGTACACCAGGCTTCCATGTCCTTCTCTATCTCCCAGAGTTTGCTCAAACGGATGTCCATTGAGATGGTGATGCTATCTAACCATGTCATCCTCTGTCGTCCCCTTCTCCTCCTGCCTTCAACCTTTCCCAGCATCTGGGTCTTTTCCAATGAGTTGGCTCTTCACATCAGGTGGCCAAAGTATTGGATCCTCAGCTTCAGCATCAGTCCTGCCAATGAATGTTCAGGGTTGATTTCCTGCAACCTTGTGAAGCTCATATTTTAGTTTTAGTACTGTTTTCCATTGATTTTATCAAATGTTCTACTTAGATAATAAAAACATCTGCAAATAAAGTTTTACTTCTTTTCCAATCAAGACACTTTTTCTTGCCTGATTTTACTAGCTGCTGCTGCTGCTGCTAAGTCACTTCAGTCGTGTCTGACTGCACGATTAGCTACAGCCTCTATAATATTGAACAAAAGTGGTGAGATGAACAGTCTTCTCATTACTCATCTTTCCAGGAAAACATTCAGTTTTTTGTTTTTGTTTTTTACCATTAATTATAAAGTTAGCTGTAGGAGGCTTTTTGTAGATGCCATTTACAAAGCTAAGGTGTTTTTTTTCTATTCTTACTTTGCTCAGAGTTTTATTAAAAGGAATGTTGAATTTGTCAAATGCTTTCAATATATCTTTTTAAATGATGATTTTTTTAAAAACTTATCTATGTGGTGAGCTCCATTATATTAAAATCCTATTTGGCATTTTAGATTATCTTTTTAATTTACTGTTAGATTAGATTTTCTAAAATTTTTATTTAGAATTTTTGTATCAATGTTTATGAAGATATTACTCTTTCAAGTTTTTTTTTTTCTTTGAATGTCCTTGTATGGTTTTGATATTTGGGCAATGCCAGCCATAAAGAATGAGACAGGAAGTATTCTTTCAAATTTTATGAAATAATTTGTGCAGAACTGGCATCAGTTCCTCCTTAAATCTTTGGCAGAATTTACCAGAGAAGCTCTATGGGCCTAAAACTTTCTTTGTTGGAAGCTGTGCTCCACAAATACAATTTCTTTATACATAAAGAGCTCTTTAGGTTATTTGTTTCTTCTTGATTGAGCTTTGGTCTTTCAATGAAGATCAAATGTAACATGTTCATTATATTTAAGTTGTTGAATATACTGGCATAATATTATTCAGAATATGCCATTCCTGTTTTTCTTAATATGTGTAACTTTTGTAGCTATGTTACCTCTCTCATTTTTTATATTGGTAATTACATCTTCACTCTTTTTACCTTGCAATCTGTCTAGAATTTTAGCAATTATATTGATTTTTTTCAAAGAACCAGTTTTTTATTTCATTCATTTCCTCCATTATTTTTCTATTTCATTGATTCCCTCTCTGACTCTTAGTATTTCTTTTTTCCTGCTCACTTGGAGTTTAATTTGTGATTTTTTTTTTTTTTTTTTAGTTTCTTAAGTCGTACGTAAAAGTCATTGATTGGAGACCTTTTTTCATGTTCAGTGTAGGCACTGAGTCTACCCTAAGTACTGCTATAACAGCATCCCTCGAATTCTACTTATGTTGTATACTCGTGTGTGTGCGCCTTCTAAGTTGCTTCAGTCCTGTCTGATTTTGAGACCCCATGGATTATGCCTGTCAGGCTTCTCTGTCCATGGGATTCTCCAGGCAAGAATACTGGAGTGGGTTGCCATTCCCTTCTGCAAGGGATCTTCCCAACACAGGGATCAAACTAGCATCTCTTTTGTACCCTACACTGGCAGGTGGGTTCTTTACCACTAGCACCACCCGGGAAGCCAATGTTATAATACTTATTTACATTCAATTCAAACTCCTTCTTATTTCCCCTTTTGATTTCTCCTTTGACCTTTAGATTATCTAAAAATATGTTACAATTGCTTTTCAAGTGTTTGGGGGGATTTCTCCAATATCTTTTTGTTACTGATTCCACATTAAACTTCACTATTCTCAAAGAACTCCTTTGTTACTGCCACTCTATCTTAACCAGAAGTGGAAGTCTCTCCAATTAACATTTTTAAGTACTTTAAAAATCACTTACCCATTAGGAGAGTTATTTATAATATAGTATTACTTACTGTAGGGACAGCACTGATGGGTTTTTTATTTTGATTAAAGAAAATCAAATAAGAAGATGTTAGTTTGAGCTTGAGGCATTGCAATATTAGAGAAAACTCTAAAGAGCAACAATATTAGGTTTTATTAATAACAGGTAACACCTTAAGCAATTATCAACTTAAAGTCAGTCCTGTCAACTTAATAACTAGGTTAGAGATGATCTTTAATGTCTCCTATTAAATTCAATAATTTAATCCTTTTGGAAGGCCAGGAATGGAAAAACTGGGTAGAAAACATTGAACTTGGAACAAAGTAACAGAAATGGGTAAGCTGAAGAAGGAAAGAGGAGGAGGGAAGTGGGAAAGGTGCCTAGAGAAGAAAGCAGAAAGACACTCAGGGTATAAATTATATCTACTGCCTCTGTGCATTGTTAAAAATCATCTCCATGCTGCTTCTGCCATTGTCACAGGTTGTCAAAACCAATGTTAGGACATCGGTTATAGCTGGAAGTTTGTAAAAGGGCTGTCTCATCTCCCAGACGTGTCTAATCCATTCCTCATTACTGAACTCCTTCCTCTTCAGTACAATGTCATGTAATTTGTTGGCCACAGAGGAAAAGGGAAAAGTTTTTTTAAAGATATAAACCTATAACTTTATATAGGGAGAAGACAGGTCCAACAGATTGACCATTTAACCTTTCAGAAAATTATTCTAGCCTTCCTTGCTACTTTTTATAAGTACAGTACAATATTTGCAGATATTCTCATAAAAAATAAGACAAGCTTCTTTTTTCTGATATGCTCTTGGATTATTAAGAGTTGATATATTTTTAAAAGGAATATACCTGTACATCTACTGAAAAAAAATCATTAAATCATTGTTTAGGATACCTTTCATACTTTTCAATATCTTTTCCATCTAGAAAAACAAAATTATTTTAGAATTAAGAACAAGGTAAAGGTCCTTTCTCTTAACAAATAGGAACATTTCTTTTTCATTAGATAATGAATGTAACCCACTATGTAGAACGCTTTTCCTTTGCTGCTGGAAACTCAGAACCAGTAATAAGAGTTGATGGAGGAAAATACACGGCATGCCTGCCACCCCACCTGCTCCTCGTCCAGACATCATTCATCAACCATGACAAGCTTTCACAGCTGAACCCACTTGGACTGAAAATCTTTCTCAATATTTTTTCTGGGTGTACTTGACCAATTGAGCAGAATTGAGACATGATGTGAAAAGTCTTCAACTTGCCTAGATGATAACTATATTTGCTACTCCTCCTGCATGTGATTTCTTAAAATTTTTCCTGTGTTTATTTGATAGGTTTATTGACACATGTTTATTGACATAGGTTTATTGACATCCTAAGTGTAACAAAATCCATTTTGAAAATTGACTCCCTTAACTCTCATGACTGACAAAGCTTATGAGCCAATTTGTGAATGCACATGAAAAGGTCTCAGGATAATTACAAATATGTGCTTCTAAAGCTTTATACTTCTTTACAGTAAGAAACCTAAACATATATGCATATACATACATACACATACATATATATGTAATTGCAACTGTGCACTATTATTTAAAGCAAACCATAACCAGATCAAATGTGTCAAGGGTTACTTTCTTCAGTAACATTGATTGTTAAACTATAGAACCTAATTTAGGGCTACACAAATTGAGGACAGGTGCCAATTTATCACCTATTACTTTTCCTGGTCTACAACAAGATATATCCATGACTGAGAGTACATATATAGAAACTTTTACTGCAATTGGTGGTATTTTTCTTGCATTTTACAAAACTATTATTTAAAGAAAAAGAAAAAGGTGGTCCTTTGAGAAGTACTAACACTTCTTTTGATGTTCACAGCAATATCATAACAAGGGTCATATTTTCAAAAACACTTAATTCTCTGACTTGAGAAACTGTCAAGCCTTTTCATGACAAAGTAATCTCATCTATAATACAGTAATAGTAATGGCACCTGTGTGTGTGTGTGTGCTCACTCATTCTAGTCTGACCCTTTGAGACCCCATGGGCTGCCAGGCTCCTCTGTCCATTGGACCTACTTCATAGAATTATTACAAGGATGGAATAAAATAACCCCAGAGGGGCAGAGCCTTCCAGTGGTCACCTGGGCATCTGGCCAGCAAAAATAAATACTATACTTTGCCTTCATCCTTGCATCCACAGGTGGCCAAAAGATTAAGTACTCAACAGTGTATAAAAGCAAAGGTGATACATGAACTTCCAGTGTGGACACTTGAAAGTGAAAGTTACTCAGTTTTGTGAGCTCTTTGTGACTCCATGGACTATACAGTCCATGGATTTTGCCAGGCCAAAATACTGGACTGGGTAGCCTTTCCCTTCTCCAGGGGAATCTTTCCAACCCAGGGGTCGAACTCAGGTCTCCCACGTTGCAGATGGATTCTTTACCAGCTGAGTCACAAGGGAAAGGGAAGAAAACTGTGACTAGGAGAAATGTACACAGAGTGAGATTTCTAGGATTATACCCATGACATAAACACTCTAATGAAATAGAGCAACGGCATGGAAGGAACTGGGTCTCCAGAATTTTGCTGAGCAGAACCACTATACTGGTTCAGGCTAAGAACAATTTCTAGCTTATCTACAAAAGGGTTAGTGTGATCCTGTGCCACACTTAGCCAAACTAATAGCCCAACTAAGACTATATGTTAAGTATTTGGAATAGCCCTCAGTATACAGTATACATTAATAGTGGATAACTATTATTATTATTATTAATTTTTGACATTTCAACACTTTGACTTTAAGAGCACCATCTATGATCATCCACGGTGATTTTTTTCTCCTTCAAATGATAACCAGTGTAACTCTGCCAGACCCTTGTTTGTTAATAATTTTGAGGGTGGGTTTAATGAGTTCTGCAGAACTGCTTTTGTGGACTTCATGAACTCTCATATCTTTTTGAATGATGACTATTTTCATTTAGAAATGATGGTACCTTTTACAGCTCAGTACATCCACATCTAACAACATGAGATATACTGACTAGAAAAGAGGGTGACAGAATGATATGGAAGAAGAAGACATCTGCAGGAAGGGATATCTGAGTGGGGGTACATTTTATGAGGGGTTGGCTCATCAGTGGATGATTCATATTGATTCTTGTTCTTCTTTATTAACTGACATAGTTCTATATCAAGATCATTCTTCTTGTCAACCATTTGGTTATCCAAAGATATAACTGGTTTACTAATCAGTTTTCTTTTTGTTTTATTGCTTTATATTTAAATTTAATTCAATTTAAATTTAGAGTATAATTTATTTCCAACATTGTACTAGTTTCAGGTATACAGCAAAGTGATTCAGTTGTACATATACATATATCCATCAGTTTTCAGATTATTTTCCCATATGGTTATTACAGAATATTGAGTAGAGTTCCCTGTATTAAATAGTAGGTCCTTGCTGATTATCTATTTTATATATAGTAGTGGGTATATGTTAATCTGAAACTTCTATTTATCCCTCCCATCCCACTTTTCCCCTTTGGTAGCCATAAGCCTGTTTTCTATGTCTGTGAGGCTGTTTTGTAAATAAGCTCATTTATATCATTTTTTTAGATTCCACTTAAATGACATCATGTGAATGTAAATTAGTATAACCATGATGGAAAATAGTATGGATGTTCTTTAAAAAACTAAATATAGAACCACCATATAACCCAGAAAACCCACTCTTGAGCATATATTCAGAGAAAATCATAATTCAAAAATACATGTGCCTCCTCCCCAATGTTCACTGTAGCACTATATGCAAGAGCCAAGAAGTGGAAGTGACCTAAATGTCCACTGACAGAGGAATAGATAAAGAAGATATGGTGCACATATACAATGGAATACTACTCAGCCATAAAGAAGAATGAATAATGCCATTTGCAGCAACATGGATGGACCTAGAGATTATCATACTAAGTGAAGTCAGAGAAAAAGACAAATACCATATGCTAACCAATTTTCAAACTTCTATTTTAACAATGGCATTTTCAAACACACTGAAGGTTGAGAAGCTTATATCTTGAGTTTTAACTTCACCTAGAATCTCCATAACTGAAGATTTTTAATGCCATGATTTTCTTTATTCTTGAAGTATTAAATGCAACAAAACAAATGAATTCAGAACTCATAATAACATATCAGCCTGAGCAGTCCTTGCTAGAGAGCTAAAGAAAAGATAGAAACTTTCAAGTCAGATTTTTCTAAAAACATTTTCCTACTAGTGTGACTACATTGATATCCCTAAGAAAATGAAACATTTTAATTTATTTCTAGAGTTCTATGACATCTGTCTCCAAAGTATGAGTTCCCCTCTGTAAGAAACTACCTCAGTCTATTCAAAATGCCTTTATGAGAGCTGATATATGAGCCTGGGTGCCAACAGTCCTACAATCATCATGCTCCTAAAAGTATGATGTAAAATATAAGCTAGATCAGAGTGCATGCATCATTTGTTTTTGTTCTTATACCTAGTAGTAGAACTGGAAGGTTATATGGAAATTTGATTTTTAGTTTTTTTAGAAATCTACACACTATTTACACAATGGCTGCACCAATTCACATTCCCAGCAACAGTATGAGGATTCCCTTTTCTCCACATTCTTGCCAACATATCTTACTTGTGCTTTTTTAATGATAGTCATTCTGACAAGTGTGCAATCCAATGTTCATAGTAATATTATTTACACTTGCCAAGGTAGGGAAGCAATCTAAATTCCATCAACAGATTAATGCATAAAGATGATGTGGTATATACATATATATATATGTATATATGTATACATATATATATATAATCATAAGATTATATGTGTGTGTGTGTGCATACACAATAGAATATCACTAAGCCATATAAAAGAATGAAATTCTGCCATTTGAAGCAAAATGGATAAGCTTAGAGGGCATTATGCTAAGTGAAATAAACCAGACAGAGAAAGATAAATACTGTATGCTATTACTTATATGTGGAATCTGAAAATACAGTAAACTAGAGAATATAATCAAAAAAAGAAGCAAATTCAGATATAGAGAACAAACTAGTTGTTAGCAATGGTAGGGGAGAGGCAAGTGAGAAGTTCAAACTATTGGGTTTAAGATAGGCTCAAGGGTGTACTGTAAAACATTGGGAATACAGTCCATAGTAACTGTAAACAGAATGCAACATTTAAAATTGTATACAAAATAAAAATTAACTCTAATATAACCTAAAAAAAATGTAAGCTAGATCATGATATTTCTCTGCTCAAATTTCTCCAATAACTTCCCATCCCACTCAGCAGAGAAGCTAAACTTTTTATAATGATTTAGAAGACCTCCATGCGATGCCTACTACCACCTTTTTCCAATCTTACACCCTCCTATTTATGCCCTGTCCCCTCTGCTCTGTACATACTAGCCTGTGCTGGTGCTGATGTCAGACATTCTCCTGGCTCTGGGCCTTGCTTTGGTTGTTCCTTTAACCTAAAATGCTCTCCTGACCTTCTTGGAATGTTTGTATCAAATTCCACCCTCTCTGTGATACCGTTTCTGACCACCTTCATCCCAACTGCAAACTTTCACCTGCCCTAACCCATATTCCTACCGTCTAGCTTATTTGAGTTTTCTCCATCACACTTATTGCCAACTAACCAACTGGAAATATTACCCATGGACAGTTCATTGTTGGTCTCTCTTCAATAGAGTGTGTGCTTCTTTAGGATCCTAGACTACAATCATCTAGTACAATACCTGGCACCTGAGGATATTTCACTAGACTGACTGACTGAACATATACATGGCATGTTATTGATTCCTCATAAAGCTGGCAACAACACTGCTTCAGCAACCCTGTTAAGTTATTGAATTTAAATAATTAGATATAGACAGGATGCCACATAAGTTTTCCCTGGTAGCTCAGCTGGCAAAGAATCTGCCTGCAATGCAGTTGATCTGGGTTTGATCCCTGGGTTGGGAGAAGGAAATGGCAACCCACTCCAGTATTCTTGTCTGGAAAGTCCCATGGACAGAGGAGCCTGGCAGGGTATAGTCCATGGGGTCGCAGGAGTCAAATATGACTTAGCGACTGCTGCTGCTGCTGCTGCTAGATCGCTTCAGGCGTGTCCGACTCTGTGCGACCCCATAGACGGCAGCCCACCAGGCTCCCCCGTCCCTGGGATTCTCCAAGCAAGAATACTGGAGTGGGTTGCCATTTCCTTCTCCAATGCACAAAAGTAAAAAGTGAAAGTGAAGTCACTCAGTAATGCCTGATTCTCAGTGACCACATGGACTGCAGCCTACCAGGTTCCATCCATGTGACTTAGGGACTAAACCACCACTAACTCAAAGGCAGCCTCAAAGTTAGAACAACACAGAAGATGTGAGAGACTGAATACACAGACATGGGGAAAAAAAACTAGTTCAACTGCAGTGTTGTTTGCCTCTCTTCAATTTCAACTTCACGCAGAATTTTCCAAATAGAGATTCACTTAATATTTCTTAGCACCAAATTATGACAGAAAAATAAATGCCCCCCAAAAACCAAACAAACAAAAAATCAACTCCTATATAAATTATTGGTACTTTAGGAAGATTAATTATTACTAAGAAAAAATTAGAACAGCTCCTCATGTCTCTTGACATTCCAGTTTTCAGTAACCTAAAATATTCAAAATAAAGTCACAGAGCTGAAGGCCCACAAAGGACACCTCAGCTCTAGGTTTAAGTGAAACTGTTTATTACAGAACAGAAATTTTTCCCTTTAAGACAGTGTTCCTCAAAATGATTTTTGTAGAAACTTGAGATCATCTGTACTCGGTTGCTTCAGTTGTGTCCAACTCTTTGCAACCCTATGGACTGATTCCACCATGCTTTTCTGTCCGTGGGATTTTCCTGGTAAGAATACTGGAGTGGGTTGCCATGCGCTCCACCAGAGGATCTTCCCAACCCAGGTATCCAACACAGGTCCTCCTTCATCTCCTGCATTGCATGCAGATTCTTTACCATGAACCAGCAGGGTTTCTCCAGAGTGTATTCATGACCCAAATTCAATTTGGGAAATTATGAACTCTTAGAATTGAGCTGATAAATTTAGAATTCTATGTAAATATCAAGAACTGATTTAACAAACTTAGGTGGGTTGGTTTTTTTCTCCTGGAAACCTTCAATCCTTCTTAAAGTATGACAGTTATATAGACACAGAGCGGAAGAGAAAAGGCAAGTTATGTATAGAAATATAATAGCCAGTGACCACAAAATACAAACACCAGCAAGAATATCAAAATTGCCTTATCTGCTTTCTTTGAGGGGCAAGGTAAATCCAGGACACTTCAAAGGTCCCTGGGAACACTCATGGCATTAAAACAAACTAACATTGTTTATATCATAGATAAAAGTTGCATTATGTTCAGTAAAATATGCCATGTAAAAAAATGTATTAGTTTCCTAGGGTTTCTAGAACAAAAGTGCCACAAACTGGGTGGGTTAAAACAATAGTTTATGCTCCCACATTTTTGAAGACAGAAGTCCAAAATCAAGGTATTAGCAGGACTGATTCCTTCTAGAGGCTGTGAGGGAAAACCTATTCATACCTTTTTCCTAGCTTCCAGTGACTGCTGGCAATTCTTGGAATTTCTAGGCTTATAGATACATCACTCCAACTTCTGTCTCTGTCTTCATGTCTCATTCTCCTTTCTGTGTGTTGGTGTTCAGATTTCTCTCTTCTTATAAGGACATCATATTCTCCCATTATAGTAGCCCACCATAATACAATATGAACTCACCTTAACTTAATTACATCTACAAAGATCCATTTCCAAATAAAGTCTCATTCACAGGTTCTAGTGGAACATGAATTTTGGAAAGAACATTGGTACTTCTGTACCCAGTACAGAAGGTAACATTTATATCATGCAATTTAGAACTATTCTACCAAAATGATTTTCTTCTGTAAAGTAAAATATTTTTTGTATTTAAAGAAAGAATTACTTAAAAACAAGTAAATGCACTGGAGAAGCTTAATTTTAAGTATTTTAATAAAGGAAAAGCTTCTATAATAATGTGGAAAATTATCCCTGAAATTGTTTTCAATGTTTTGGTTCCCTATAAAAAATATTCTCAT
Source organism: Antilocapra americana (assembly GCA_007570785.1). Lineage (NCBI taxonomy): Eukaryota > Metazoa > Chordata > Mammalia > Artiodactyla > Antilocapridae > Antilocapra > Antilocapra americana. Next base: position 5,250,016 of record ML664161.1, on the reverse strand, counting down.
GTGTGACTGCAAACATTTAGCAAAAGAAGGATGAAAGAAAACCTAATCTTGAAAGTAAAACATTGTTCCATTTCCATGAGTGCTCCTTTGGAAAAATATTGCATTTTATATTCTATCAACTTCAGAGATCTGGCACCTGAAGGCTCACCAAAGCAGAATGAAAGAGTCTGATTTTCATCTCACTCACAGTAACACAGAAAATGAATGTACAATAGCATAACCTCTTCACTTGGCTGCTACTGACATTTTATTAAGTGATTTTACTCTAGATGTTCACATGCCTTTTCATTTATTTTTTTACTTAAGGTATCATTAATTCTAGTATTGAATGAAGGGTAAAAAGAAAAACAAATATGGGCAGACTGAAAAGCTTAGTTAACCCACACTCATCAACCCACACTCAGGAGAAAACTGAGTGGAAGGTACATTTAATAATTCTGACTCGGCTGCTCAGATGGCCTTTTGAAGTCAATAAATTGCCCTGCCCTACACCAAAAAAAAAAAAAAAAAACTCTCTTCTTTATCAAAAAATCTTTTTAAAAAATCAAATGAAAACCACTGGGAAGGAACTAAATCAAAATGAAATCTCTGTAATTTGTAATAAAAGAAGGATCACCATATGATGAGTCAGAAGTTTAATCTGATTTAAATTAAAGTCTTTGAATTTCTATTAAGACAAAATAGTGAGTTCAAGTATAAACACTCACTACTTCTGCTATGAACCCATAGTAATTGAAGAAACACATACACACAAATTTATAATTTTATGTTATATACTATATATTTAGTATTTAGAAACACAAAACTGGATTTAGGAACAAGGTAAACATCTTGGAATAGAAACACAAAGAGTAAAAGCAACCTAATAGGTTCCTGGGTAAAATTAAGATATTGTAAAATGGGGAGGAGTACTAACAGGAGCCCAAAGCACTCCTCTGCTTCAGGGGACCAGGGCCAGACTCTGGCTATGAAACCTGAAGTTGGGTTTAATTTCCCTGACCTGTGAGAAAGGAGTTTCAACAAAATGGTGACCATTGCCAGGAGCTGAGAATCTATTCAGGAAAATGAATGGGACCCAGACTCCTTCCCACTTCGAGCTGGGTTCAAGCATTCTCAAACTCAGAAACAAGACTCGTAACACCAATAACTCTGCAGAACTGGAGACGAGACATGCCGATATGTGACCTCGTTCTGGACAGAGAGCTCCAGGGAGCTAGAAACAGGTAAAGGCAAAAACCAGTAGGCAAGGATTATAAGCCCAGAGAGAAGGGCATTAAAAATAAAATAACAGCAACATCAATAAAATTCCTACTCAAAATGAGCCAGCAAACAAAAATTTCATACCACAAAAGACAGCTGACATTCTAGACATCTTGAAATAATTCATTTTGGAAGAATGTCAAACACAAAACTATTATCTGAAAATGATTTGTAAACAAGTATGTTCAAAATACTTATGGAAATAAAAAGAAATAGTATATGTAAAAATCATACAATAAAACAAAATGTGGTCTGGTTACTGTAATAATTTCCTTTGTATTTAATCAATATGATGTGTCTGAGGACCGGTTGACTAAATGAAAAACTGTTTAATGCTAGGTAATAACAAATAAAAAGTGAAGTAAGGCTCTACTTTCCATAAAAATATTCACAAAATTAATATTACAAGGTGGTCTATAGAATAATGATAACAGTATACTGTGAGTTCAAAGGAAGGAGACATATTAATAGCATTCACTTGTGGGAATCAGTTAATGGAGGTGGTGTCTGACTGAAATGGGAAGGGCAATGAGGTATAAGGCAGGAGGCAAGTTGAGGGGGAAGGCAGTTATTTCAGAAGGAGAAAAATACCAGTCAAAGCAACAGCATACAAGGGTGAGGGATGGGAAGCAGTTTACCCTGGGCACAGATAATTAGGGGGTACACTAACTGTAGTTACTGTAAAAATTTTAACAATGTCAGGTTTTTTTTTCTTGTTATCCCCATGCATCTACAATTTAAAAACTCTCAGTGACAAATATACACTGAAAAAAAGTATTTTATTAGTCTAATTTCTAAACAATTGCATATTTATGGTTGATTTTGATGATACATGCAAGTTTCAAAGTCATATACTTTTGTTATGGACTCTTTCATAAACATTGGATTCCACACAGAAATTTGGAAAACTTATAAGCGTACAACTAGCCCCTAATAGATAAGGAGTGAACTATACACATGTGTGTATGCTAAGTCACTTCAGGCGTGTCAGACTCCACAATCCTAAGGACTGTAGCCTGTTAGGTTACTCTGTCCATGGAATTCTTCAGGCAAGAATACTGGCGTGGGTTGCTATGCCCTCCTCCAGGGGATCTTCCCAACCCAGAAGTCAAATCCGCGTCTCTTATGTCTCCTGCATTGGCAGGTGGAATCTTTACCACTAGCGCCACCTGGGAAGCCCAAGCTACACACAGTCAAGTGTAATTTTATAAAAGTTCAGAATCATTTGAGCCTCCTTCAGGTGCAATTCATTTCTCTAGTATATGTGGTATTATATATTTCTATATTTAATTGGTAACCAAAATATCAGTCTCTGCAATGAGAAAAAGAGAAAAACTTTAATTCTGTCCTTCTAGGCAATGACTTAGAATTTCTATGCTTAAAACAGGGAGACAGTATAAACAATAAAGTTTAACATTTTCATTTGTAAACTACTTTATAATATTTGCATTAAAGTTAAAATATATCATAATTTAGTTGCTTAAAGTTAAAGTACAAATAGGAAAATAACCATATTATTGATTAACCCATAATTCTTATTGGAAATAATCTTGTTATATATCAAAGAGAATGTTAAAAACTACCAGTGCGCTCTAGTGTCAAATGTGCTAGGTATGCAACTTATGAGGACAGAAAGTCATAGCAGTATGTATTTATTTACCTAAGATAGTTGTAAAGTCAAGGCTTTGTAATTCAATATTCTGTTTCATAATTTATCTATGTAAAATAAAAATAATTTAATAAAATGCAAAGTGCCACATTTACTTTTTCTATAATCTTCATACATTTATAAAGAACTACAGTTTCTGAAAACACTGAGTAAACAGAGCTACAATGAAAATTCTCTGACAAGATACCTCAAGAAGCCTTTGGAATGGTAGCCAAAGAAAAAGTTAGGTAAAGCAAGGAGAACCTGGACTTCAATGGGAAATAGTCACAGTTGGAATCCTCTCCAGTCCCCCTCTTTCCTGATTCTACTTCATCCTAGCTCAAGATCCCTTTGAACTAGCATAATAATTCACTAACTGTTCTCTTTTCTTCCTCCTCTTCACTTCTGGTACCCACCCATAATAGCACTGTTTCCTAACACAGAGGAGGGTCATCCCTTCTCTACAGCCTACAGAGCCATGATTTGATGACATGATCACAAAAGAACTTCAGATTCTGGTGAACAGGATATGTTAGAAGTTCTTTATCTTTTAAAATGAAACACTTTCCCTTAGAAGTGCATCTTAATAAAGAAGAAATTTTTAACTGTAATTATTATTACTAAGAACATCTCTCAGTAGTTCTGGGGAACCATCTGCCCTACCAATAAGTAGGAGAGGACTTATCAATTACATTTGCTACACTGTAGGTCCCTGAGTTCAGTAAAGTGACTACAGGAAGCTTTCAAACTTCGTTACCAAAAAAGGTCATGGGTAAACTTTGCTAAAATAAATTTTGATGTAAATGTGCCAGGCAAAAACTCTCTAAAGCAAAACAAATACGCATATATCTTAATAAACTCAATGACTACAGTAGCATCCTGAATACTACTTTAAGTAATTCTTGATTTTACTAAACTCTCCTGGGATGCACTCGAAGTTTCTGCTACAAAATAATTTTAAAGGTGGCTAAACTAAAATGATTCTATAATCCAATCCCCACCCACAGTGGATGGCTGACCATAAGACCAAAAGAGCCATACTTCTCTACATTTGAGATTTTGGTTTCCACAGCTCATCCAACCAACAATGTCCTCCCCTTACTATCTTGGGCTTAAAACTCACTTAACTCTTCAAATACTAATTCATACATTTCCTTCATAAAAGCCTTTCCAATTTATCTAGATTCTTAAAGAGATGGGAATACCAGATCACCTTACCTGCCTTCTGAGAAATCTGTATGCAGGTCAAGAAGCAACAGTTAGAAATGGACATGGAACAATAGACTGGTTCCAAATTGGGAAAGGAGTGTGTCAAGAGTGTATACTGTCACCCTACTTATTTAACTTATATGCAGATTACATCATGTGAAATGATGGGCTGGATGAAGCACAAGCTGGAATCAAGATTGCCAGGAGAAATATCAATAACCTCAGATATGCAGATGATACCACCCTTATGGCAGAAAGTGAAGAAGAACTAAAGAGCCTCTTGATGAAAGTGAAAGAGGAGAGTCAAAGAGCCAGCTTAAACTCAACATTCAAAAAACCAAGATCATGGTATCCAGTTCCATCACTTCATGGCAAATAGATGGGAAAAAATGGAAACAGTGACAGTCTTTATTTTCTTGGGCTCCAGAATCACTGCAGATGGTGGCTGAAGCCATGGAATTAAAAGACACTTCCTCCTTGGAAGAAACGTTATGACCAACCTAGATAGCATATTGAAAAGCAGAGACATTACTTTGCCAACAAAGGTCCATCTAGTCAAAGCTATGATTTTTCCAGTAGTCATGTATGGATGTGAGAGTTGGACTATAAAGAAAGCTGAGCACCAAAGAATTGATGCTTTTGAACTATGGTGTTGGAGAAGACTCTTGAGAGTCCCCTGGACTGCAACAAGATCAACCCAGTCAACCATAAAGGAAATCAATCCTGAATATTCATTGGAAGGGCTGATGATGAAGCTGAAACTCCAATACTGTGGCCACCTGATGTGAACAAGTGACTCACTGGAAAAGACCCTGATGCTGGGAAAGACTGAAGGCAGGAGGAGAAGGGGACAACAGATGAGATGTTTGGATGGCAGATGGCATCACCAACTCCATAGATATGAGTATGAGCAAGTTCCAGGAGTTGGTGACGCACAGGGAAGGCTGGGATGCTGCAGTCCATGGGGTTGCAAAGAGTCAGACACAACTGAGCAACTGAACTGATATGGACTGAATTTATCTAGTCATGATTAAGTGCTCCTCCTCCTTCATTTTCTCACTCTCATGCTTACTCCTGAAACATGCTTGTTCTACTTAGGTTCCTTGATTTATAATCCATAATACTGACATCCCAGTGATACCAATCTCTCAGAATCATGAGGGTAAAATGAGATGTGATAGTGCTTTTATAACTATATAGTATTAACGTTCTACTTCTATGTGTGTGCCAGAACCTTGATTTTAGACTTCCCAGCCTACTAAACTGGATAATAAATGCTTGTTATTTAAGTCAATGATATTTTTGTTACAGCAGCTTAAAAGAACTAAAACATCTACCTAATTCTGACTTGCAGGAAAGTTAATGCCTGACTCTCTTAAGGCACTGGTCTACCTTCCTAATACCCTTTTCCCCCTCGCTGTTTCCCTACACTGGGACCATGTGTGGCCCAAGGGATGAAATCAACTTTCTAATGAGAAATAAATGTGATTCCTTAGACTACCCAGTTTTCCAAAATCTAATCTTTCAATATTGTCCTAATAAACAAAAAACTACTGTTCTTAAATTCAGAACTTTCTATCTGAACACCTCTCAATTTTCTCTCTCTCAACCATAAACTTAGAAGCACAAAGGCCAACACTAAGAAGCAAGTTCCTAAAATAAAAAATAAATATGTCCGAGTTTACCTGTTTGAGTTGCCTGTGAAACAGTACTAACTCTTTAGCTTTTCTAAACTTTTGGGTTAAAGCAATTTGCTGCTTTTTATCTGATACTGTCTGAGTTCTATAAATTCTGAGTACACATTGACTGCAAAATATGCTAGTAATCACAACCATTCATTACCATGGGAAATGAAAGTTAAATTCATAAAGAAAACTACCTGTCCCCAACATGAAAATTAAATCCAGAGTTTGAAATCAACAACTAGTCTCCATGCACAAGTTTGATGGTGAGTTAGAAGCTCCTCCCCCTTTGAAGTTAAACAGAGCAGAATTCAAATTCACATATGACCAACCCGCTATAAGACCTTGAACAAGCTGCTTGATTTCTCCAGGTCTCAATTCCTCCTTAGCACACCAAACGGCTGGGATAATAAGCACCTCGAAAACTGATGAAGTCATTAAATAAGCAACCTACTTCAAACACTTACAGCTATTCCAGAATAGGAGATATACTCCATAAGTGACTTTTATCATCACTGACAATAATGTGAAATGATGTTGAAAAATAATTCTCTTGCTTTATGGTTTTGTGAACTTTTCAAAAATAATAACTTATTTTACTTTGGAAGGTAATTCCTTTTTCACTTTTCAAATTGAAGAATGATATTCAAACAGAAAAGTACATAAAGTACTATTAATATACAACTTAATAAATTCTAACGCAACATGTAACTATAACTGAGATCAAGAAAAGGGAACATCACTGGCATTTCCAAAGACACATTCCACCCTGCTTCCAGGTACTACCCCAAGAGTAACCACTAACCTGATTTCTTAGATCATACAATAGTTGTGCCTGTACACGAACTTTCTGTAAATGGAATCATACTGCAACTACTTACATGTATATGGTTCTTTTATCCAACAATGTTTCTGAAATTCATCCATATTGTTGTATGTAAATGGATATGTTTTAACATGACATCGTCAATTATACACTCATAAAAGTTAAATGTTTCAAACTATAGTTTATCTGGAAATATAATTAAAGCCCTATATTACTTATCCTTACCTACTTTGTTAATAAGCAACAAATATAGTCCAATCAAATATTAGGTACTAGCATTCTTTGGCTTTCACATAACATAATATCCTAAAAAGCATCTGTGGTACCATCTCTTGCTGATTCTACTATTCAGTGCCATGTACACTGGGACCCATGTAAGGGGAGATGGGAGCATGAAACAGGAAAACACCACAGGAAGGCCATATGAATGGTAATTACTGTTCCAATATATCCAAACTGTCATAACAATAAGACCCCTGGGTCTTGTTTTGACAGGCATAACAAGTACCTCCAATGTCACCAGTTCCAAAGCTGACTCTGACATGGGACAGCAGAGACTGGTGACAGATGGGGAAAATTTAACATGGAGCTTGGACAGTCTTTAGGATGGAAGTCGTTATCTCTAACTTGCTGCCAACTCCTGTATGTTGCTTTATAACAGACACCACTGGGAAACTCTGGAGCCTCAGCCAAAATCACGGACTTGAAAGAACCAGATTTCCTCACCGTTGGTATTTTGCAACATCTCACCCACACCAGGTTCTGCTGAAATAATGAAACAGTCACTTGTACATCTCTGAATGTGAAAAACAACTTTGACACACCAGACTGAATTTTTTTAGACATTAAGACATGGCTTATTACATATAAAATTTGACATTCTTAAATGAATTCTTCCATAGTCTACTGAGGTATTTCAAATTCATTAAGACTTCATATCAAGTCTTTCTCCAAATACAGGATTGGCTTTAAACAGACACTTAAATACCTAAAATATATTCTCTATTTGTTAGGCATTTATCAATGTATCTGCTGTCCATTATGGTAACCACCACCTATCTTGCTGCCACTTGGCCTCCATCACCTTGGGGTCCAATTACTATCATTGCATTTTGCTTTCGAATTGAGTGGTTGTAGTTCTCACTGTAAGGTATAACCTACAGAGAAGAGTAAACACGGGGTTCTTCAAGGATGCTGGGCACTTCTCTCAAATTTGAACATGTTTTTACTTGTTCCCAGTGGGCCATCTTTTGGTCCAACCAACCAAACTATTAAAGCCTTTCCTGAAGCTGCTCAGAGAGCCTGATACAAATTCATGTACCTTCCTCCCTTAACCTACATCCTTAGCGTTCACTCCCACATAACTGCCCTGGATTTCTGACTGTATAAATTAGAAAACAAGTGGTTCTTTAGGAGTGTGGCACACTTTTTCATAGGTCACCCTTTGTTTCTTACTTTTCAAGTCTAAATATAGATCCAGAAGCATGGAGGAGTGGATCCTGAGGAGAATTAGCATTGTTTTACATGACAACTGCTTCAAAGGAGGCGAGTACAGTGTCCTTAGACCAGTCAGGACTAATCCCTTCATTCAGACATCAGCAGAGAGATCTTTTCTCCTAGGAGTAGGAAATCAGCACAGTGGATGAAAGAGGCAACTTCTAAAGCAAAAAAGACTCATCAGAATTTAAGGGTTCAATGTGTGAGTGTGAGTGTATGTGTGTATGTGTGTGTGTGTGTGTGTGTGCGCGTGTGTGTGTGATTAGTCACTCAGTCATGTCCGACTCTTTGAGACACCATTGACTGTAGCCCACCAGCCTTTGTCCGTGAGGCTTCTCCAGGCCAAGAATACTAGAGTGGGTTGCCATGCCCTCCTCCAGAGAATCTTCCCAACTCAGGGATCAAACCCAGGTCTCCCACATTGTAAGCAGATTCTTTATAGTATGAGCCAGCTTAATCAGGATCTTCCCATACATACTCATCTCAACCTACAGAACACCATTCTTTCCAATCAATACCCTCACTTTAATAGTGACACCCTTTGAGGCTGAAAGTTCAACTTGTGTTGTCATTTAGCCATCCACAGAACGAGGTTCAGCCCTATAGCTAAAGGGGATAAAGTTCTCCCTTCAAGGCATGCCTAGAAGCTCTTAGGTCACATCTATGCCACTAGTGCTTGAGCTGGGAATTTGAATTTCTGAGCTCATCCTTTTCTTTCACAACTTTGTCCAGAGACGTTGGAAGCAATCAACGATTTCATGATATTTCTAAGTTTTCCAATAATTTTCCAAAGTATCAATATAAAAATCACTTGTCTCTTCTTATAAGTGGTTGATTAGGAGTAACCAACGTAGATACTTTATCTATCTCTATGAGCAGTTCACAGCATGGACTATCCACGCTCTCTTTACCACTAGAAAAAGAGCCATTAGTGTCTTTCAAGTCTAATTCAGTCCAACAACAGCGAACCCAAGAATCAGATGATCCAGTGGCGTAAATCCCATTCCAAATTCAAAGACCTAAGAACCAGGAATGTCCATGTCCTCTGAGGGCAGGAAAAGATGGATGTCCCAGCTCAAGGAAAAAGAGAAAATTCACTGGTCCCCAGTCTTTTTTTTTCTTCTATTCAGGCAGGCCCTCAATGCATTGGATGACACCTGCCTACACAGGTGAGGGAGATATTCTCTACTCAGTTAGTTGATTCAAATGTTAATCTCTTTCAAACTGAATATCAATGACACACTTAGAAGTAATGATTTTTACCAACTATCTAGACATCTGTTAGTTCAAACTGACACATAAAATTAACCATGAAACATACTATCAATCATGTCTCAATGCCAATATTTTATGTATATTTTACTACATATCAGCCCATATTTTAGGCATATTTTATGAATAATATATATCAGTATTATACAAACATCTTACTATATGTCATATCAGTATTTTGTAGATGGTTCTCATTTCAGGGGACCCTAGAATTATCCCTACTATCCCAGGTTCTCTCTGAATCCTTCGGGCCAACTCAGATGAAGAGTGAATCTTTAAAAAGTCTCTTGACTCTGCTACATTCCTACCCCATCCCCTAAGCACAGCTCAGAGGTCCCTGAAGTTAACTCAGTTCAGAGCATCCAGCCAGTGAAAGCTGTCATGTGGTGCTGGTAGCCCCCAGCATCCTCTGGAGATGACTAGATTGACATGAATCCACTACCTGCTAGAATAATCTAATTATGCCTAAAGGTTTCCACTGAAAAGCCTCTATCTACTCCAGGTCCCTGTCACTTTCCCTGTGGGTGAAGTCAGCTATCCAGTGACTTTCAAACACTCTCCGCAGGTGGCTCTGTAACACATGAAGAAGCTCCTGAAATGTCAATCCTAAGGGACAAGTGTTCCTGTCACTGAAGTGATAAATTATAACCTCTGCACTTTCTGGATCTTTCAGACAAAAGCCAAATGCTAGGAAGGCCATAATGAAATTATACTTGCTACCCAAGAGCTGATATTTCCAAAGAGAAATTTATATGCATTAGGAGAGTTTTGGGGATGAATTTGCACTATAGTAGTTCCTGCAAAGCCTGTCCTATGAATAAAAGCCTTCAGTTTCTAAAGCCTGAAAATCTGATAACATTCAGAACATATGGATATTCATTTAAATAAGAAAAAAAAAAACACCTTAGTGTGACATTACTTTCAATCCACAATTTTGCAGCTGGAAGAAATCTTTTCCTCTCTTAGACAGCAAAATGTGACAATCCAAGCAACCAAGCTTAAGGTCGGTAAATTCATTGCTTTTCTTCTACTACCAAATTCCAAGAATTATTAAACATCTTTCATCCTACTCAGGGCTTTATGAGCAAACCAAATTTGATCTTTAAAAATCGTAGACGCATCTGAATTATTTCAACTGATTTTCCTACTGGCAGTTTCTTTAATTCCTTCTTATATTTTTGCCTTCTATCTAACTCCACACATAAAATATGCAGGGAAAAGTGTGAAGGATGCATGCATTTCAAATTTTTAATACCTTAAGATATGTTTAATTAAAAACACCTGGCCCATAAGTACTGGTACACTGCCATACTAGATTTCAAAATGCTCCTTTATACGAGGCTGATGAATGACTTTACTAGTCCTGATTTCAATTCATATTCCTCAATCTCTATCTCTCTCAAAAATGCTCTTTCATACTCCAACAGCTATTCTAAGAGCATAACTCCATTCTGGCCCAAACTCAGATCATTAAGATCAAAGATAGATAAAAGGAAGCATGACTTTGGCCCAATATCACACTCTTAATGATACACATTTAGGGTCTTTATCTCAAGATCTCAAAGGGAATCTTCTTAATGGGGTTCCATAATCATAACAGGTCCAGGGGAATGCCAAAGAGCCACAGGGCACTGTTGAAAAGTCCAGCTCAAAGTCACTAGTCCATCATTGACTTTCAATAGATGAAATAACATTAAAACTCCAAGTGAGAAGCAGCTCCTCTGGAACAGAGCCACATTTTCTGGATACTAAAAATTGGTTTGTAATCCCCGGTCATCTATTTTTTTCCTAGTCTCACATTTTCTGAAAAGAAAAAAGAAAAACTGATGCTAACTGCCCCACTCACTTTGGATTCTTGCTATAGATAAGCTAAAAATGTGATTTTTATCTCATGTTTTATGAAGTCACCATAATGCAACATGTCCATGAATTTAGGTTACTGTGAGAAACAGAAGCTAAAGGAATTATGGAAACTATCAACAAGTGGGCAAATTTGGATTCTAGTTCCCACTCAATTATTCACTGATGTTGTCACAAATAAGTTTTTTTTTTCCCCTAGTGTATAAAGGACAGCTGATCTTGGGAATCCTTTTCATTCACTCCTCCAGCCAATTATTCATTCCTTCATTCAGCAAATACATGGCAGAGCTGTTGAGTTCAGTACTGTGCTGAGCAATGAGGAAGCCAGATTATGAGATATTTCTACTAAGCCATATTCCTTTGTCAACAGAGCCAACAAAGCTTGACTGAAACAGATAGAAAATACATTTAGTTTGTCATCATCACCAAGTTCTTGTAAAATGAAGACAAGTATATTTTATTTAATTTGGGACTATTTACAAATACTTTTCCAAATAGGTAAATTATCTATATTTATATGGCCTGAATAATAAAGATGAATATTTATCTTGAGCATATTTAGCTCTGAACACATCTGTTTCAGTGCCTTACATGCATTACCTCACTTTATCTTCATAACACATTATAAAGTAAATAGCACTTATATCCCTATTTTATAGATTACTCAACAAAGATAAATTCAAGGAGATTCAGTAGCTTATCCAAATGCTAAAGATTTTTATCTAGGCCTGTTTGACTCTAAAGGCTAGTTTCTTTAGTTTGGATATAAAATACTTTCAAGTTTTCTGTACTTCTCAACAACGTTTGCTTCAATATTTGTGACGATCCATGTTGGTATTCAGAGAGTAGTTTTAAAAGACATGGAAATAAAGAAATGGAAGAGATTTTAGAAACCACCTAGTCTGACCCTATTCATTTACAGTTAAAATGTAGGTCTTTACATTAGGGATAAAAATACAGATTGAATGAAAAGCTAACGGGAGCACAGGGAAAAAAAAAAAACTGAATAGAGAAAAGAAAGTGAGGAATCTTGAATCATCCATCTTTGTATTCTTAGTACTTAATACAGCCCTCAGGAAAAAGTGAAAACTCAATATATGTTTGGTCAATTGGATTATATTACATGTTATAGATTTTTTAAACTAGAATTTCCCAAATGTCAAGAGAGGCATGAGGTACTTTCAGTTGTTTAAAGCTTATCAGTATCAGTTCAGTTGCTCAGTCGTGTCCGACTCTTTGTGACCCCATGAAATGCAGCACGCCAGGCCTCCCTGTCCATCACCAACTCCCGGAGTCCACCCAAACCCATGTCCATCGAGTCAGTGATGCCATCCAGCCATCTCATCCCCCGTCTTTCCCTTCTCCTCCTGCCCTCAATCCTTCCCAGCTTCAGGGTCTTTTCCAATGAGTCAACTCTTTGCATGAGGTGGCCAAAGTACTGGAGTTTCAGCTTCAGCATCAGACCTTCCAATGAACACCCAGGACTGATCTCCTTTAGGATGGATGTGTTGGATCTCCTTGCAGTCCAAGGGGCTCTCAAGAGTCTTCTCCAACACCATAGTTCAAAGCATCAATTCTTCAGCTTATAAAATATGAAAAATGGAAAAGTAACAAAACTGTGCCATATTTAAATGTTTAATTCTATTAATTCATTTTAGTAATTATCCCTATAACTTTATTTGGACATAAGGCCTAAAAGGTATGAGTTCTAATGTGTATGACAATGAAATACTAAGAGATAATATCTTAGATAAGCCTTACAACAACCCTGTTGTCTTGATATATCATGACCCTCAATCACAGAGCGACAAAGAATTTAGGCAATTTCTACCCTGTTCATAGAAAAGCTATGACCAACCTAGACATCATATTAAAAAGCAGGGATATTACTTTGTCAACAAAAGTTCATCTAGTCAAAGCTATGGTTTTTCCAGTAGTCATGTATGCATGTGAGAGTTGGACTATAAAGAAAGCTGAGGGCTGAAGAATTGATGCTTTTGAACTGTGGTGTTGGAGGAGACTCTTGAGAGTCCCTTAGACTGTAAGGAGACTCAACCAATCTATCCCAAAGGATATCAGTCCTGAATATTCATTGGAAGGACTGATGCTGAAGCTGAAACTCCAATACTTTGGCTACCTGATGCGAAGAACTGACTCATTTGAAAAGACCCTGACGCTGTGAAAGATTGAAGGTGAGAGGAGAAGGGGACGACAGAAGATGAGATGGTTGGATGGCATCACTGACTCAATGGACATGAGTTTGAGTAAACTCCGGGAGTTGGTAATGGACAGGGAGGCCTGGCGTGCTGCAGTCCATGGGGTGGCAAAGAGTCGGACATGACTGAGCAACTGAACTGAACTGAACTAACTGATCCTGTTCACGGCTTCCCAGTGGTTCAGTGGTATAGAATCTGCCTGCAATGCAGAAGCCAGAGGAGACGTGGTTTGGAGCCCTAAGTGAGAAAAATCCCCGTGAGGAACGCATGGCAACCCACTCCAGTATTCTTGCCTGGAGAATCCCATGGACAGAGGAGCCTGGAAGGCTACAGTCCCCAGGGTTGCAAAGAGTCAAATATGACTGAAGCAATGGAGCATGCATGCATGCATCCTGTTCATGCATTTGAAAAGCGATGTAACACTTAAGATTCTATACCCCTTTAACTTTCAAAAATAAAAAAAAAAGCACTTATGTAAGATTTTTAAATTAGGAAACACCAAAACACACTAATTTCAAAGACATTAAGATAATTAAATTGCCATTACAGTAAACCAATGAAATTTAAAGTAATAATTTAAAAATTTCTCCCCTGGAGAGTTCTGAGTTCAGTGATTCTAATTAACACATTTAGAGACCTTGTAAGACCATCCTTTTAAAATACTCTTAATAGATATAATACAAAACAACATGGATCCTTAGAGTTTTCTGCGTTGATTACCCAGATTCATGTTAGAGTTTACAGGAATTAGGTTTGATATTATCACCTTGTTATGTAAAACCATGGAAAACATTTTATTAAAACTTGATTAAATTTTCCATGATGCTTCAACCCCATGGAGTCCATTCTTCAACAGCAAACAACAAAGAAAGCCATCAGAACAAATGATTTTTTTGAAAATGGTGTATAGGCACTTACTTTACTTAGTACCTATACCTTTCTAGGTGGCTCAGTGTTAAAAAAATTCCACCTGCCAATGCAGAAGACACAATCACTGGATGGGGAAGATCCTCTAAAGAAGGAAATGACAACCCACTCTGGTATTCTTGCCTGGGCAGAGAAGCCAGTCCACAGGGTTGCAAAAGAGTCAGACACAACTTAGCTACTAAACAACACACCTTTCTAAATCTTGGATCTTCTCAAGCAATTTTTTTTTTCATTTTCATCAGCCTACTAAGTAACATATTTGTACTAAAGTTGATTATCATCAACTATAAACAAGCATATAGGCTTAGATCACTTACTGATGCTTCATTTCTTCTAGTGGTTTTACACAATATTTTAAAACACATGAGAAAAGTCATACAGTATTATGTCTGGCACACAGTGTGCTCCTGACAGGAATTCATTTAATTAAATTAATAAGTATTAGATAGGTAGCACTTAAAAACACTAGGGCTATATACAAGACAGCAAAAGAGACACAGATATAAAGAAGAGACTTTTGGACTCCGTGCAAGAAGGCGAGGGTGGGATGATTTGAGAGAATAGCATTGAAACATGTATATTACCATATATGAAATAAATCACCAGTCCAAGTTTGATGCATGAAACAGAGCACTCAAAGCTGGTGCACTGGGACAACCCAGAGGGATGGGAATGGGGGAGGAGACGGGAGGGGGATTTGGGAACAGGGGACACATGTACACCCATGGCTGATTCATGTCAATGTATGGCAAAAACCACCACAATATTGTAAAGTAATTAGCCTCCAATTAAAATAAATTAATTAGTTAAAAAAACCACTAAGGCTCTGGTACAATTTTTCCTAAAATATTTATAGCAAAATCATGTGAACTATTAGTTGTTCTTGCAATTGACATTATTAATTATTAAATCATTATTCATTATTAAATTCATTATTCATTATTAAATTATTCCTTCATTATTCAACAATTTAGAGAGAAATACTTTGCATAAAAGATATACTATAGTAAGAATTGGTCTACATGGAGAAGAAAATACTTAAATGTGACCTTGTTCTCTAAATTCTAAGAAGATAGTCTAGTCTTCTCATATAGTTTTAACTTATATCATAAAACAAGCAGTCATAACAAAAGCATTCTTAATCGGCAATAAACAGGAACAAACTGCCAAGACATGCAACATCATGGATGAACTTCGAAAGTGAGGGAAAGAACCAGGAGCCATAGAAGGTGGATTTAATGATGCCATTTATATAAAGTTCTGGGACAGCATAACAAGACTATGGTAAAAGATATCAAAACAGTAGTTGCCTGTGTTGTAGTGAGGTTCAATTCAGAGACTGGCAGGAAAACCTATAGTGATGGGACTGTTCTACACTTTGATAAGGGTGTGAATTACACAGGTGCATGCCATTTTTACAGAGAAGGCAATGGCACCCCACTCCGGTACTCTTGCCTGGAAAATCCCATGGACAGAGGAGCCTGGTGGGCTGCAGTCCATGGAGTCACTAGGAATCGGACATGACTGAGCAACTTCACTTTCACTTTTCCCTTTCATGCATTGGAGAAGGCAATGGCAACCCACTCCAGTGTTCTTGCCTGGAGAATCCCAGGGATGGGGGAGCCTGGCGGGCTGCCGTCTCTGGTGTCGCGCAGTGTGGGACACGACTGAAGCGACTGAGCAGCAGCAGCAGCATGCCATTTTTAAAGCTCATTCAACTTCATATTTACTATCTGTGCATTTTACTGCGTGTAAACTACATCTCAAGTTTTGAAAAGTAAATATTTACCAGACATAATTCATCTTAAGGAGATTAGTCCTCCCACTCTGATATTATTGTAGAGCAGAGTTCCTGGAACTCCTCTTTTGGAATTGCATTCAGTGGCTACAACACATTTTTTGACATCAATGGCCACAAACTTGATAAAAGTGGAATTAACTTTCAGAAACAGCCAGCATCATTCAGGGTCAAGTCGGTTCACTCCAAGTGATTAAACTAGAGAAGAAAACTTCTGTTTGTCACACTGGGATATGGACTAATATAATGGGGCTGATTTTTCTCACACACTGATGATTTCTCTCACAAAAACATAAACAGTTGTAACCAACTGATATAGTAAATTCAATTAAAGCATTCTCAAAACTTTTTGACTAAATGTGGTATCCTGAATGTAAGTGTCAAAACCTCCCTGATGCACTACTTTAAAGGGGGCAACTTTAATCACACAGAGAAGCAATGATAGCACATAACTGCCATGATAAGTTAATTATACCTATTTTGTGATGCACTCTACTAAAAATATAAATACCTTACATCTTTTTTCATTATATAATATCTGAAAGACACAGATATTCTCAAATAAAATTTCAATTTGCAATTATGCTCAATTTAATCCCTGCTGACAGGGAAGCAGTCTTTACTAAATTTTATTTACCATCTACTATGTATAACACATTGATCACATCTGCCATGGATTATTCCTCCTCCTCAATAAGACTGTAACAGGATAGAAAGAATCTTAAACTCATCACATGGGATAGTAGTTTCTCCTATCAGACCTTATTTTATTCTATTATTGGGATGGATAGCATAGATTCTCATAATGCAAAACATCCATTAAAAAAATAAAAGAAGCACTTGTCAGAATGCTCATAGCACAGTCCTATTAGAGAACAGGGCATTTAAACTTAAACAGGTTATATACAATGATATATTTCTTTTGTTAAGTAGATCTACAAAACTTGAACTTACTGTCTTATGATTAAAAAACGCTTTGGTCAAAAAAAATGCCAAATTGAATCAGCTTTTTGGAATAAGCAATATATTTGAAATTTTAGTTCTCTCTCAGGTGCAGAGAAACCCAAGACAGGCTTATAGTTTCTCTGTTTTAAATATGAACGGTTTGAACTAGACATCCTCCAAAGTCCATGCCAACACTGTCATAATATTTTCCTATGAATCTATTTGACATAAGTGAGATAGTAACCTGAAACCAATTAAATTTATTGCAATTACTGTCTTAAGTTAGTGACACACAATGTGACCAAATAAGAAACGAAATATAGGTGCATGCCTTTGATTTCCCCGTTCACAAAATCACAAGTTTCTGCATAGGTAACTTAACAGGATGGGTAAATGTACTCTAGAGATTTCAAAAGAACTTAGGGATAAATCCATTACATAGATATTATATCTGATATTTAAAATTTATATAGCACTTTACAATCATCAGACACACTGGTGATAGTTTTATTATTTGTTAATCAGCCATGTTCCCCCCAAAATTATGTTTTTCTAACTCCTTGCCTAAGAATACAAATGCATAAAGTACTGATATAAATAACAGAATTCTGAATTGTTGGTCTGCTTCTGTCCAATCCTGTTTCAACTTTATTTGCAAAGAGAGTTCTACATTCCAAGTTGTTCATCTCCCAATGACTACAGATTATCCTTGTCCATATTTCTATAGAAAGCCATCTCAGAAAGATGAAAATTTATACTATTTTTACAACCTTTCAGGGAGAGTCCACAAACTGCCTTAATAATTCACTCTCAAATGTAACCACTCTCATTTATTTTTGTCAAACATAAATTATGTCATCCAGCTGCCTTCTCTCAGTGAAGTAAAGCAATCCCAGATCACTTTTCCTGTGGGTCTTCTTTTGTAGTACATCCTGTATTAGCATTCTGTCATAATCTTTGTGATTACTCTCCAAGATTTTTAAACCCCTCTGAAGATTAGACTCCATATCCTAATGAGCACCTAGTCCAGGGGCTGGCAAACTACAACTGGGCCAAATCTGCCTGTTTCTATAAATAAAGTTTTATTAGAACACAGCCATGATCATTCATTTATATATGTATGTATTATCTAAAGTGGTTTATGTGCTTACAACAGAGACTGTATGGCCTACAAATCCAAAAATGTTTACCCTCTGGCCCTTTACAGAAGTGTGTGGGTCCCTGATCTGGTCGAAGAGGCTTTTTTTTTTTTTTTCAAAATTTAAACTTCCCATTTTGTATTGAGATATATCTGACTGGGGCTTCCCTTGTGGCTCAGTGGTAAAGAATCTGCCTGCAATGCAAGAGATGTAAGAGACACAGGTTCAGTCCTTGGGTTGGGAAGATCCCCTGGAGAAGGAAATGGCAACCCACTTCAGTGTTCTTGCCTGGAAAATCCCATGGACAGAAAAGCCTGGTGATCTACAGTCCATAGGGTCACAAAGAGTTGGACATGACCAAGGTGATTTTGCATGCACACACGCATAGCTGATTAATAGGTGAACAGCAAAGGGACTCAGCCATACATGTACACATATCCATTATCCCCAAAACCTCCCTCCCATACAGGCTGCCACACAACATTGAATAGAGTTCCATATGCTATACAATAGGTGCTTGTTGGTTATCCACTTTGAATAAAGCAATGTGTACATGACTTTTCCAAATGAAGTTATTTAAAATGCACAATTACTTCAGGTTTCATCTTATGTGTGAACAACCAGGGCATAAGCAAATTTATCATATCCTTTCCAACTTTTTCAGACTCTCTCTCTGGTCTAATCTGGGATCTATTAAAACTGACCAAGAATAATATCTTAAAATGTTGTGTGTGTGTGCTCAGTCATGTTCAACTCTTTGCAGACCCATGGACTGTAGCCCGCCGGTTCCTCTGTCCATGGAATTCTCCAGACAAGAATACTGGAGAGGGTTGCCATTCCCTTCTTCAGGGGATCTTCATGACCCAGGGATCGAACCTACATCTGTTGTGTCTTCTGCATTGGCAGGTGGATTCTTTATGACTAGCATCACCTGGGAAGCCCATCTTAAAATACTGGTGGATGGCAAATGCTTGACAGTGTCATATAATATGAGCAGTAAAGTTCATGAGCAGTTTCTAGCATCTTCCCCAAGCAGGTGGACTCTTTTCAGCTAAAAAGTGGTAAGTCTTCCTCCATAATCAGGACATACATTGGAACACAGAGAACTTCGGAATCTCTCAGTAAAGGCACAAGGACATATGCTGGCCTGACTCTGGCCACCTCTCTATGATCTATTCTCCTCCGCCAGCTAAAGAGTATATTGTGAGGACACCATATAAAGTGCTTCCAGGGGCAGGGAACCAATATAAATGAGTGGAGCAGGCTGGTGTGAGACTGCAGAGCAAGACGAATACTGTGGAAGACCTGAGTTCATGCATCTGTCCAAATATGTTAGCACTGACTTCCAAACTACTGCTGGGCCACAGTGTGAGCCCTAATCCAACAGATCTTTGAATTTTTCAAGGGAACCTGAAAATCAAGATTCAAATTTCTAAATATTAGGTTGGTGCAAAAGTAGTACTAATTGTGATTTTGCATTGTTGAACTCTGCTGTTTGATACTAGAAGTCTTTCTTAAATAAACGTGATTATGCATGCTAAGTCACTTCAGTTGTATCCTACTCTTTGTGATCCTATTGACTGTAGCCTGCAAAGCTCTTCTGTCTGTGAGATTCTCCAGCAAGAATATTGGAGTGGGCTGCCATGCCCTTCTCCAGGGGATCTTCCCAACCCAGGGATCCAACCTGCACCTCCTGTGTCTCCTGAATTGGCAGACAGGTTCTTTACAATTGGCACCACCTGTTAAGCCCAAATGCATTTATGTTATACATTATTTTAATGAATATTTCTTGCTTTATGTTTTCTTGCTAATAACTTATTACTTGCTATTTATTTTATATCTATTCTAGACTAGGGAAATTATGTTAGACAAAAAATAAATTCAAGTGATTTTCTTATTCGAGTTCAAAATGGATCATAAAGCAGTGAAGACAACTAGCAACATCAACATGCATTTGGCCCAGGAACTGCTAATGAATGCACAGTGCAGTGGTGGTTAAAGCAGTTCTGCAAAGCAGACAAGAGCCTTGAAGATGAGGAGTGTAGTTGCTAGCCATCATAAATTGACAATGACCAACTGAGAGGATCATGGAAATTGATTCTCTTACAGCTACATGAGAAGTTGCTGAAGGACTTGACATTGACCATACTATGGTCATTCAGCATTTGAAGCAAATTGGAAAGGTGAAAAAGCTCGATAAGTGAGTGCGTCTTGAACTGACCAAAAATAAAAACAAAATCATTGTTTTGAAGTGTCATCTTCTCTTATTCTACACAACAACGAACCATTTCTCAATCAGATTGTGATATGTGACGAAAAGTGGATGGTATACAACAACCAGCAATGACTAGCTCAGTGGTTGGACCAAGAAGAAACTCCAAAGCACTTCCCAAGGCCAAACTTGCTCCCCAAAAAAGGTCATGGTCAATGTTTGGTGGTCTTCTGCCCATCTGATCCACTATAGCTTTCTGAATTCTGGCAAAACCACTACATTTGAGAAGTATGCTCAGCAAATCGATGAGATGCACTGAAAACTTCAATGTCTACAATCAGCAACAGAAAGAGCCCAATTTATTCCATGACAATGCCTGACTGCATGTCACATAACCAACGCTTCAAAAGTTGAATAAATTGGGCTATGGAGTTTTGCTTCATCTGCTATATTCATTTGACCTCTCGCCAACCAATTACCATTTCTTCAAGCATCTTGACAACTTTTTGCAGGGAAAATGCTTCCACAACCAGCAGGAGGCAGAAAATGCTTTCCAAGAGTTTGTTGAATCCTGAAGTATGGATTTTGATGCTACAGAAATAAACAAACTTATTTCTTATTGGCAAAAATGTGCTGATTGTAATGGTTTCTATTTTGATCAATAAAGATGTGTTGGAGCCTACTTATAATGATTTAAAATTCATGGCCGGAAGCCACAATTACCTTTGCATCAACCTATATTATATACTGTGAGGGCCAATAGTGCAATGGCTAAAAATCCTCACCTGCATCCACCTAGATTGCAAAATTCTTTAAGAACCTTGTTGATTGAGATATGCCTATTGAGGAGGCTTGACATTAATTAAACTCTTATTTTAGAAAAGAAGAAACTGAAGATTAGAAATGTTAAATTATTGGTCTAAGACTGCATGGAGTACAGCTAATCTAGGGCTATAATTGTGGTCTAATTCTATGTTCAACATGCCACTTCACAAATGCCTCTTAATTTAGAGGGATTCAAGGAAGCCACTGTGAATCTAATAAAAGCTATAGACTCTATGAGAGAAAAATATACATAAATGTGAATTCACAAAAACAAGTGGCTTATAATTTAAAGGATTTCATACACTCATGAAGTTTATCCTAGCCCATCTGAAGGGAGCCATAGTCACCAAGCTCAGTATTTTTGAAGTCTTCAATATGAAAGATTCATAATCTTCCTATTATAGCATATAAAAATATTCAAAAGTCTTTGTAATCTTTTGGATAGCTTTCCTTTACTACTTTCATTCACCTACATGACTGTTATGTCATCTTATTATACTATAACAAATATTTCAGACTAAACAAGTTCACACACTCAGAGCACTGGTTATATAACAATCTCTGTTATGATTTAAAATGATCAGAGCATTTGTTCAAATAAACCATAGCCTCTTTTAGCATAAATTATCAAATCTTCAACCATTCAAAAAGGTATGGAGAAAAATCTCTTTCTTGGACACACTGATCTGCACTTATTTTCAAAAGCATCAAGGTAACCAGTTCTCTCTGGGCAAAGTGAACACTTTTCTCTTGATCTCAGAACATTGTAGATATCACCCTTATTGCCTCATTTTCAGATTTTTTGCTTATGTGTCTCTTTAACTATACTATGAACTTTTTGAAGATGGATAGTAACTTATTAAGATCTGGGCACAATGCCTGCACATAATAAGCATTCTATTAATGCTAGATGAGTTAACACTGCTTTCTCAAGAGATTTCACTAAGTCTGGGTGAAACTAAAGGATCCCTTGAAAATACTTTCGGTATTTGGTATTTTATCCCTTTTACAGCTCCTTATTTTTTATAAAGGAAATGAGAGGTCAACAATGACTAATTTTGAAAACATTAGGCTCTGAAATGAATATGAAAAAATAGGTTTTAAACCATTTTCAAAGGGATGTCTGGCAGGGCAGAAGTTAATCATGGAGGAAAATGTCTGTTGTTATTATCCACCCCCAAATTTCCCATTATCCCTTAGGATGGCAACTGGTCAGATAACACACAAATCACTTTGTCTGAAAGTCATTTTAGACAAGGGATCCACTTGCATACTTACTCTAAACTTTGCAAATGATCTTACATTATGTAAAATGAAGAATATATGTAAATATACTATTAACAAGAAAATCAAATAAAATGTAGATAAAATTAAAATAATATAAATGTTAATCAAGCCACAGTATACTCAGAGTGAGAATAATAACAACAACATAGCTTTACATATTCCTCTGAGTTGGTTTCCTAGAAAGTTTATTTTACAAAAGGGTAATTTTACAAAATGTTAAGGGTGAGAATTTTAGAGGAAACAATGCATGAATTATTGGCAAATTCAATATAATTGTTATGAAGCATCTATGTTGTACAAAGTACTGTGAAATTCAAGCACAATGTCTTCCTACCTGAAACAGGCAAAGAAGTATAGATACCCACCAGAGTCATTTTAAAAAAGCTCTGTGTGTGTGTGTGTGTGTGTGTGTGTGAGTCACTCAGTTGTGTCCGACTCTGCAACCCCATGGACTTTAGCCCACCAGGCTCCTCTGTCCAAGGGATTCTCCAGGCAAGAGTACTGGAGTAGGTTGCCATTTCCTTCTCCAGAGGATCTTCCCGATCCAGGGATCAAACCTACACTTCCTGCATTGCAGGTGGATTCTCTACTCTGGGAGATTTTGAGCATCAAAATAAATAAATGAGAGTAAAGGATTATATAACACAATAAACAAGTATCAGTTGGTCCACCTTATTTATGCAAATCCCCCAAAAAAGTTCTTCCTTACAATAGGAGTACAACTAATAAATGGATTATTTCCATTGCTTCAAAACACTTCCAAACCAAACACTTACTAATCACAAAGGAACAATATAGTAACTTTATAGTGGTGACACTTGACAGACACCACCTGAAGCAACTGGTCAAAGCCAACATTCAGAAATGGGTAGTAACCTCATGAACCTTCTGAGATGATATACTGAGAACAGATCACTTTGCAAATCTCCTGCAAAGTAACCTAAGACTACTTACTTAAATTTAAGTAAGTAACCTAAATTCATTAATAAAGAAATCTATGAGAGAAAGCCAAAATGTGATAGCCTATATTGTTCAAAAATATCAATCTTCCAATACAAAGAAACATTTTCTTTTCAAATTAATGAAGGAGTATTCCATATTACAAAGATCAAAGAGATATGATAACAAAACATAGGATCAGAGATTCCCGTATGCTATAAAGGACATCTGGCCAGTTGGACATCTAGCCTAGCCACTGGAAAAATGAATAAGATATACAGATTATAATACTATATCCATGTTAATTTCCTGATTTTGATAATCATCCTTGGTTATGTAAAATAACTTATTAGTTCTTAATTAATATGCACTCAGTGTTTAAAGACATCAGGCCTGTATCTCATTAAATAGTTAAAGAAATTAAACAAAATATACAAATATCTACATATGTTTGTATATATATGTATACACCTGCCTATATTTTAATCAGTAATTCCCTTTGATCCTAATCTGATTTGACTAAGGAAAACAAAGACTTTTTTGTGTTCCTAGTTTCCTTTTTGTTAGTAATTTAGGAGCAGTGGGCAAGGAAAAAGTAGAGCAGTTCAGGAATAATTTAAAACAACGATTTTGGGTATAGTACTACAGATAATCCTGAGTTACTATACGCACACAGTTAATTTGGTCTGTATCTTCATTTTTCATTCTAAACCCACAACTCTTTTTCCACAAGAAAAAAAAAAACTAAATGCTATATGGACAGGTATATGGATATATTAAACCAACTGACAAAGGGAAAAACCCTTACCCCTCACCATATGCTGTGCTGTGCTTAGATGCTCAATGGTTTCTGACTCTTTGTGACCCCATGGACTGTAGCCCACCAGGCGCCTCTGTCCATGGGGATTCTCTACACAGGAATACTGGAGTAGGTTGCCATGCCCTCCTCACCCCTCACCATATCAGTCATTTAAAAAAAAAAAGCAACAAACAATAAAAAGCCAAAAGTAGCATATACAGGTTTCAACCTCTCCATCCCAGTCCCCAGTATCTATGGACACTGTGGTCTCTTTTTTAGATAAACTATCCATTTGTCATGGGCTTCTCTGGTAGCTCAGTAAGAAAGAATCCAGCTACCAGTGCAGGAAATGCAGGTTCATTCCCTGGGTCAGGAATATCTTCTGGAGAAGGAAATGGCAATCCACACCAGTATTCTTGCTTGGGAAATCCCAGAGACAGAGGAGCCTGGTAGACTACAGTCCATGGGGTCACAGAGTTGGACACAACTCAGAAACCAAGCAATAAGAACAATCCATTTGTCATAGTCTTAGTAGTAGAACCTACTTTGCACTGTGGCCTTTCTCTAAGAAGAAGAGTTTTCCATCGCCCATTTCCTGGTAGCCTATCAGGCACTTGCTTCTAGCAGTTGAATTGTGCACAAAACAGACCTTCTACTTACTGACTGTATTTCCTGCTTCCCCTGGAGCTCCTTGGTTTCTGCAAATTTTCCCTCCAAGACTCTGCTCCTCGCCCATCAATTTGTGTGCCTTCTCCTCCCCCACCAGCCACCCAGGGAAATCCTTTCGAGTTTAAAATACCAGCCAGTTTCTCTTGCTTGGAACCAAGAATCCTAATGACAAAAAGTTATTAGAATTTCTAAAATTCTCAACTTGAAATAAGTTACTGTTAGCACTACTAATAGGAACCCAACGGGGGTCTGTTTACATGTGAGCAAATCTCTTTGGGGCACTTGCCAGTGTGGAGAGAAGATTGGCTTCACATTTGGGCATGGCCTTTCTGGCTATTTAGAGATAGGCTGCCATACAGATTAATTCCTATAAGAGGCAATTAAAGCTAAATTCTTTTGATGTGCTGGAAGTTGAGATAAAGATGAAAAACTACCCGACTCTCACTAAATTTGTTAAAACATTTTAATTGAACACGCAGCTGTTTCCAGAGACTGTCCACCTGGTAGAGGCTTTCTTTACCTGGAAAAAAATGCAATCACGGTTGGCAACCAACATATTATCTCTAAAATACCATCCTCCAACACTTCCTCCAAAAATAAAATTTCTTCCTCCAGGGGCTATTTTTCTGCCACTAAGAAAAGTCTTTGTTTTTACAAAGCAAGAGCATTTCATACTGAAAACTTGTAGCCAGTTTTTCTTTACAGATGTAGAATGAAAAGTAATTGAAAACACCGCTAATTAAAAAGAAAGTTATCGTTTGCCCTTTAGCTGCAAATAATATCAAAGCACGTTCAACGATAATGAAGTGCAGTAATAACCAGCCTGTTGTGATGGTAACACAGGAACATCACATCAGTTCTTAAAATTCCTAAAACTGTGATAAGGTCCAAAGGCATTTATTTTACATAGGTCACACAAGCCCTTGTTCATGCTCAGATGTGCAAATGTAGTTGTGTCTGTGACTTTGATCCAAATTTATTTAAGTTATAAACCTTTCCAGGGTACTGTTTCATGATAATTATGTTGTGAGGAAAACTGTTCTCTATTTTCATCTATACATTTGAAGATTTAGCAGGTTTTCAAAGGAATGTATACTGCAGTGATTTTTCTTTCCCAAAATGCTAACCTGAGCAAGTCAATCCCTGTGTAATCTTTTAATGATTCACTGCTGCCTCTGGGATAAACCTAGGTACATTGGCCCGACATACATGTGCTTTGACAATCTGTCTGCTGTCACCCTCCCATTGCTGCCCTACATTGTAACAGTCCTTCGTACCCAAATCTTCACACTCCGCTCTCTCACTTCTTGTCTTGCAGACTCTCTTCCTGCTGTCTGAATGTCTCCTGTTTTACTCTATCTGTTCAAAGCAAGTCAAGATCAAACTCTTCTTGTTCAAATGGTCCAAGGTGCATAGAGCAGACTTCAGTTAAAGGATGAAACTGAAAATTTATCCACAGTGAGCAGTGAGTAAATACAGTGATTATTATTTTTATATGCAATGCATACTATGATTACATGCTATGTGCTAAGTACTGTTCAGGCTTGGAGTGTGACTCTTTGTGACCCCATGGACTATAGCCTCCTAGGCTCCTCCATCCATGGGGTTCTCCAGGCAAGAATACTGGAATGGGTTGCCATTTACTTCTCCAGGGGATCTTCCTAACCCAGGGATCAAACTTGGGTCTCCTGCATTGCCGACAATTCTTTACCATCTGAGCCACCAGGGAAGCCCCTATGACATTGAAAAAAGCCAACAAAAATCCCTGCCTTCATCTAGTCAGCATTCTAGTTAAGTGATGACAGAAACTCTAAAATAAGCAAATTGTATATATAGTCTGCTAGTCAGTGACAAGTGTCAGAGAGAAAACAATTGAGCAGAATGAGGAGAGAGAGTGCCAGGAAGCAGTTGTGATTTTAATATCGTCAAGATACCCTAACGGCAAGGAGACGTTAAACTGGGGAGCCCACCATGCAGCATCTAAGAATGTGGAAGCCATGGAGGTGGAAGCAAGAGCCACTGCTCAGCCTGAGGCAGGAACATGCCTGGCTTCTGCGAAGCACAGCAATGAGGCCAGTGTGGTCGGAAAGGGGTCAGGGAAGAGACGAGAGTTCAGAGGGAGAATAGGGTGGTGGGGGCAGATCATGGAGAGCCTCACATGCAGCAGGGCAGTGGCAGGGGGCGAGGGGGGTGGGGAGGCAGTGCAGAGTGTGATCAAAGGAGTCAACGGCTCTGGCTATGCTTTCACCAGGATCATTCCAGCTTCTTTGTAAGAAGAGAAAGGAGAGCAAAGGTGGAAGCAGGGAGCCAGGGAGGAAGCCACTACAGTAATCAAAGCACAAGATGACTGCAGTTTAGAGGAGGGTAGTAGCAGTGCAGGTGGAGAAAAGTGGGTTCTGGACATAAGTTGAACATACAATCAAAAGGATATTCTTCAAAGATTGGCCAGGAGATGTGAACGAGATAAGTCAAGGCTGCCATCCGTATGTTTGGCTGGAGCCACGGAAAGTTGTCACCATCAAGGAAAAGATGAAGCCCCTGGGAGTAGTCAAATTCAGGAGGAAGATGGGGTGCTTACGTTGGGTCATGACCAGCCCTCTCTATAAAACCAAGTGTAGGGGAAATGGTCAATGAAGACCATTGCAGTTTTTAAAATTCTGATGCTCAAGAAAATTCTAAATACCATACGTTCCCTATCTTTAAAGAAATTATTACAGGCATACTATCATTCCCACGCTATTAAGAGGAAGCAAACTTCAGTTAAAATGACTTAAGAATAAAATTAAAGGCTAGTGCTCAATAAATAAAGTGCTACATTGAATACCAAAACATATGGCACAGATAAGTTTTAGGATGTCTGAGAAGGGAAGATACCACTAACTTCAATGATGCAAATATTTTTAGTTAGCTCCTCCAGTTATAGACACGAAAAGTAACACTTTAGATTTTTTTTAAAAAAATTCATTAACATTCCAGAAGAAAATATGACTCAAATCTGCTCACAAAAACCCTTTTGGACAATTCTAACACGTTATCATCCAGTAATGTGATACTTTGGAGCAAAGAAGCAAGCACAGACAGATGCCCTTTTCCAGAACACATTGTAGCCTAGGTGAGGAATAAATACTAGAATTCAGATGTAAATACTTGTACCACATATTCTGGGCTTGATTCCTGCTCTACCAAGTAATTTACACCTGAATACAAGATGGCATCCTTGGAGAATCTCAGTCTGTCCAGCTGTTAATCAACAAAGCAGTTCTCACCTAAAGAGCCAGGCCTTACAATTACTTATTTGAAAAGCCCAGTCATTTCTCAAAGGGCAAGTTGTTACACATATGTTATATTCTACTTTTCCAAACTTTTACATTTTTAGAGGTTTTTTTTTTCCAAAACTCTAGATATATTTTTAGTCTTAAGCATTTAAATGTAAAAATTGTTGCACATAAAGATTTTAGAGAATAAAAACTAAGACTCTGTGCCTATGCATGCACAGTTCCCTACCTTCCAAATGCTATCATTCCAGGCCATCAGATAAAGGGTGGAAACCAGCTGACTACATAAGGAACCATACATTTTTACCAAAGTTTGACCTTATAAATTATAGAATTTCAGTGGATTACCCTATTGATTAAATCATGGATAAGCTGACTTCTTTATTATTTTCATCTTCCTAATCTATTTGCTATCAAATTTTAAAGGCTGGGGCCTACTAGGAGGAAAAAAAAATGACTAAGTACATAAAAAATTCTGATTTATATCCCTTTTAAATAGGGACACAAAGGTGCTCCTTCAGGTGAAATCAACTTTTACTACTTCTTGCCTGGAAAATCCCATGGACGGAGAAGCCTGGTAGGCTACAGTCCATGGGGTCGCAAAGAGTTGGACACGACTGAGAGACTTCACTTTCACTTTTCTTTCTCATCAAACACATACACAAGCACACAGAAACACACACACACACACACACACACACACACGGAAGCATTTACATCTTTCTGCAAGTTGAATGGGTCAGGAAGCATATGGGAAGGCCTTCCTATGAATCTGCTGAAAATGTACCACAACCAATAAAAAATTAAAATATATGTCCCCCAGGACTGAGAAGCAGAATTAAAGCTGGAAAGACATCATTATTAATGCAAGGAGTAAAGCACAAAGCCAGGTATGAGGTGGGCCCTTTTTTAATATAAAGTGACATTTCCTATAACCTCTGGATCATGAGTCTACATGTCTGATACAGATAATTTCTTCAGAAATGGAGAACATGAAATCTGTGTGGGACAGCAGTAAATTGGGGTCGGAAATGAAGGTTCCTGTTTGTCTCTGAATCATCTCTGCAACGTTTCAATTAGATTTTCATGCATTGGCCCACACTTGGGTATTAATAGGATTTTTTTTGACAATTATGTGTAAAAGATGCAACAGTAGCACCCCTAGTCTGACTGATGCATATTGTCTTTTCAAACTCTGTCAGTTTTCCTAAACTTGGAAACAGCACAAGATTACTGAGAAGGAAAACAGATTCAGGTCAGCAACCCTGAATATAAAAGCTCCACTTGCAATATATTTGTAATAGTGAGAAAAGCAATTGCCCATGAATTCCTGGTGAACCAAAAGCAATTAGATTTACAAAAAAAAAAAAAAAAAGGAAACTGTTAGAAATAAGTTTTCCACACAAAAAATAGCACAGATAGTATTCCCATCACTGAAGTACATCAAAACTGATAGTGTTTGTAGAAGAATATTTCAAACTTGTTAAAAAATAAATGGCATCATTTTTATTCAAGGTGACTAAAAAATAAAGTTGGTATTTTCAACTTTGTTGATACTCTGACTGGGGCCTGTAGGAATGCATTTAAGAGGTGAATTCAAAGTCAGACAAGGTAGGGTTTAAATCTCTCAACAAAATGAATCTAATACTGTTCCTTGAACGCAACCTGGGAAAGAGTGTGAGTAACAGTTTCATCAACCCCCAGCAGCAAAAAGGATGGATGAGAATAGACAGGGAAGCAGAGCCACCTGGCAGAGAGAGGAAGAGGAAGAGGAAGAAAAACTCCAAGTAATAGCTGGTGTTAGAGAGAGTACTTTTCTTCCAGGCTTTTGAAACACTTCATATGAATTTTCTAATTAATTCTAACAGGATTTATGGACCAGTTGGCTGAGGCAAGAGGAGTTATCTTCCTTTAGACCTAAGAAAACAGGAAGAGTAAACTCCAAAATGCTAAAGATCAGTAAGAAACTCAAGATCAGTGCTCAGATTTATGAGTTCTTTCTCCTACATTCAAACTGCCCTGAACCTATGTTCTTTAGGTAAGGGCTTTGAAATAAATAGAGATTGCACATATGACCAAAAGCAAACAAAAAACATTCCTGTGGGGCTTAAGAGGGCCTTTCTTTTGAATCATACTTTTAAAAAACAGGCAATCATTTTATTGCAATCATTCTTTTGATTTATTCATCCACACTATGCAGGACAAACTCTCTCAATATTTTGAACCTCAATCTGGTAACTAAGCTACATGCAAAGGGAACTGTGATTCAGTCAGCTAATGTTATCACACTTTTAAAAAAATGTATTTATTGAATCACAGAAAGAAATTAAGAAAATGATTACCAATTATCTTGGCAAGGATTCCTTAATTAATTGCCAGCACTAATAACATGTTATCATCCCTATTATTAAAACAATGTGACTTCTATTAAAAACTATTCATTAAAGATTCATTCATTCCTTATTGCATCCTGCTGTTTCATATCTTATGTAGCTAAAGGGCTGCTTCTGAGAATATGAAGGACTGCTGTGCAGAGAAGCAACACCAGCTATAGAATTTGTTGATAGACATTATGCTTCTGAAAGCTCTGTCTAGAGTATTGTAAGGGTATTATGTATAAAAGCAAAGAGAGCTAACATATAGAGGTCTGGAATGTGGGTATGTTTGTATGTGTAAATACTTGTAATACAGTCCAAAAGTAATTTAGCCATATCTCTCTCATAGATGTATGGTAGTGATTCACAATGGGGGTGATTTTTCTCTCCAAGGCACTTTTGGCAATATTTGGAGACATTTTTGGTCTCAACAATTGGGGGAAAAGCCTGCTGGCATTCCGTGCATAGGAACAAGGGATGCTGCTAAACATCTATAAGGATGTAGATGGACAGTCCCCCACAACAAAGAATTATCTGGCCCCAAAATGTCAATAGTGCTGCTGTTGAAAAACCCTGATTTAGAGGGAAAATATTGGATTTCTGCTGCCACTAGCCACTGCTGCTCTTAGCCAGCTCTGTCACATCTGTGACAGAATTTAAGTTGGTACTTAGACAATGCTACTAAGATAATTAGAACCTAAGGAGTCTTTTCCACATTTCTCCCATAAATGAGCCAAATAAGGGATGGAGTCATTAGCTTACTAAGAATTTCTGTAACTGCCACATGCCCCCACCCTCAAACTCTTCCCCAATTCACCTCGTGCTAAAGAACGGCTAACATTTTAAGTTAGAAAGAATAAGATGCTGTGTCTCTGACATATTTGAATTGAAGCCAAGGAGACAAAACCAAACCTTAGTCTGCAACCTCCCTTGGGAAATCTTTGTTCATTTTAATACTTGTTCAGTCAGCTGTCTGCCTGAATGACAAGGTTTTTATCTCTAATGTAAGTGGCTTTGAAGGCTACTTGCATTATCCATTCCTCAGCAATTGCTGCTGAAACCACAACACTGCAAGCTGATAATTAAATCCAGCTGCCTCTACTATGAATTCAATCATATCAACATTAGCAGCAATCTTAGTGGTTGTTGGTGGGTTTCTTTTTCCATTTCTAGACAACATAATTAACTTCACTAGCCTTCTCAGATTAAACAAAACTCAGGGCTAAAGAATACTAGGAATTAACACTACTATGAATACTACTCATGCAAAGGAATGCAGATGGATCATGAAGATACAGAACCGTTACTAATGCATTACTTACTTATGTCTAACCATCTGATCTAACACACATTACGTTCAATCCATAGGTGTAGTTTCCGATTTCACTTGCAAGCTCTCATGTTAACCAACCATTTACCACTCATGAAAAATCAACTCTGGAATATGTAAACAAGACGTGGTTCACAATGCAAAAAGTCAACTTGTCAAACATTGAAACGTACCCACTAAAATGACATCGAAGTGCTGTCATATCATCTGAACGAACCATGCAAAAGAAATAGGTTTCAACTGACTTAATAATCTGCCATAGTTCAGATATTTCAATTCCATCTGATTTTTAAACTGTGATGGCACCATTAGAGTACCCCAAATGCACTTAATATAATCCTTTTAATTAGTATGTGACATTATTAGTGAGGAAGTAAAATTTTACTGTACTAAGGAATATGTTTAAAGCATAAGTGCAACAACAGCTGCTTTATTTATATGGACTCTAAGACAGACTGGTCCCTTTCACATAAAGGCAAAGAAAGAATGTGGCTGGCTGCCAGATGCTGCAGTTCAGCTACCTTTCTGCCAAATAAGTGATGATAGCAAAGAGATGCTGATGATGATGATGACAGTAGCATTTCCTGGGTGCTTGCTATAGTCAGGAGCTATATCAAGCAATTTATATAGATTCTTTCATTTAATTATTCAATAATCTTATCAAGGTATTATTTTATAGATGAAGAAATTAAGGTCAAGAGTATAAATAACTCTTCCCAAGTCACTAAAAGAAAATCTGCAGAACACACTAAAAATTCATACAGTCTAATTTAAGGACACCATTCTAACCACTTCACTCTATGCCCCAAATTAAAAGATGAAGCAGTCTTTATATGGATGTTCACCTTCCAGAAAGTAATTCACTTATTCACTGTTGCCTTCTGTTCACCACACTGAGAGGCACAGAGAACATTAGCTAATGTCGATTAGCTAATGAAACTAATTGAAGACAAGCCCTCAGGGGCTTGTACTCACCTGGAGAGATTGTCAGTGAGGAGCTTGGACTCTGGGGACAGGCTGTCTTTGAATCCAGGTTTTTTTCTACTCACTAGCTGTATGACCTTACTAACTGTTGACTTTTACTTCAACTATTTATAAGTTACATAACCACTCTGTGTTTCAGATTTAAGAACTGATAGAGTATTTACTTTCTACAGACACTGCAAAGACTAAATACACAGTTTATATGCAAAATATTTTAAATAATGCCTGGAAAATATTATGTGTTCAATGAATGAGTTATTAATGTCTCTTCTGCACTACTGAGGAAAACACTCTGTCATTTAAAAAATGCGTGCCATGATATTGTGGGGACAGTTTTCTCCATCAAATTCAGCAACTGGAAATTTTCAGCAGCAGAGAAGGAAATCAGAGCACATCTTTATTTGGGATTTCAACAATCTGAGATCAAGTCTCATCTGTCACTAACTGCCAGCACTCAAGAGTACCCCTTCTGAAAACTAGTGAAAGATTTAACATTCCACAGATTAACATGTGTCTTTGTTGATTAGCCTGTTCTTAGCATTCTTTAGTGACGTGGATGCTCTTCAGAACAGTCAATGAAATACACATTGTAGATCATTTCATTTTGGTGCTAAAACTTTTACTTCAATTATTTACACAGACTTTACCAAAATTAGTTACATCATTTTCAGCAAAGATGCAGTCACAAATAAACCATGAACTTTCAAGTGTCAAGTATATACTGTGAGGAGAGAAAAGACGTGGAAGACATGATCTCAGGCTTAAAGAGCTTATATCCAGTTGGAAAGACAAGAGTCAGACCACAAATAGATTACAGACCACAGAAGGGGGTAAGTGCCAAATAACACAGATAGGAAGTGCTATAGGATTTGAGAAAACAGAAAAATAACCGTGAGTTGGTGAAACTGGAGTGAATGTCATAGTAAAACTGGACTAATGCCTAAAAAACTGACAGCTTATAAAATTGAACTCATTCCCTGATCCCCAAATGCAATTTCTTTGTAATGTGCTCATCCTGTTGACAGTGACTTTGTGGAACTATGTGTTCAGAAGGATCCTGAAGCCAAAAGTGGACTCAGTGGGAAAGAATCCTGTAAGTGGATTTAGTATCTGCTACTGGGAGAGGAAGCGGCTTCCCTTGTGGCTCAAAGAGTCTGACTGCAATGCAGGAGACCTGGATTTGATCTCTGGATCAGGAAGATCCCCTGGAGAAGGGAATGGCAACCCACTCCAGTATTCTTGCCTGGAGAATCCCATGCATGGAGGAGCCTGGCGGGCTACAGTCCACTGAGTCATAAAAAGTCAGACACGACTGAGAGACTAATACACTGGGAGAAGAAGGGGGAAGTGAAGAGAGCCCAGCTCTGCCTTGACCAACTCTACTTCCTCCCCACACTTGTGCACTCTACTCCTGTTCCTCCTTTGGGGCCACTATCACTAGTCTCCTTCTTCCCTGGCTTCCTCCTCTTTCCTCAATTTCTGTCATTCCTAGGTCTTTCCAGCAAGTCAACAAAGCTACCTTTTTTCCCCTTAGGGAACCAACTAAACACCATATCTTATCCAACTGAAGCTCCAGATTTTCTCAGTACTGTTAAGCAGCTAGTTTCTCAGCCCTGGCTTTTTAATTTAGAAACTCAACCATTTATCATTGTAATCACCACAATGACGCCACTACTTAGGCTTACTTGGGGTAGGGTCTCAACAACATGGGAGAGGCATGAAGGTTGCTGACTCAGACACAGCAAATTGCCAGTACTATTGCCTGCCTCTCTCAGATCCATAGACTCCACAGAATGTGAGAAAGAAAGAAACCTCAGAAGTCAAGCTTAATTTCTTCTTTGTACAAACGAGGATGAATCGTCGCCAGGAAATCGAGTCACTTTCTCAAGGAAAACACAAAGATTTTATAACAGAAACATAGCTAAGGCTTAGAAGTTCTAAACACATGCTCTTTCGGACTGCTCTAATCACCCATCACCTCTCATGCACAAACAAAACAAAACCAAGTGATATAAGACGATGTATCACCTTTCTGGACTACCCAACCTGCACTGGTTGCCCTCTCCTTCACTCAGTCTAAGCTCCTGAAATGCACTTGAATATTTACTGGAGTTTATCTCTGAATGTTTTCTAACTTACTAACATATTTTTACATAAGCATTCCATGTTAGATGTGCCTACTTCTTAGCTCCATGATATTCAGAATGAAACAGATTATACTAATAGTCAAAGAGTTCTTTACTAAACCTTGCTATCTGCTACCATACAAGTTGTTGTTGTTGCTGTTTAGTCATAAGTTGTGTCCAACTTTTTTGTGACCCCCCATGGCCTGTAATCTGCCAAGATTCTCTGTCCACGGAGTTTCCCAGGCAAGAATACTAGAGTGGGTTGCCATTTCCTTCTCCGGGGAATCTTCCCGACCCTGGGGTCGAATTCACATCTCTTGCATTGGCACACATGTTCTTTACCACCGAGCCACCAAGGAAGGGCATGTCAAATTCCTAAGATCCATAAAATCCAGGTATTAATGTTCTGTAAATGAATAATGATTCTTGTTTTCATTAATCCATATCAATGCTTCAAAGTGGTGTTTGTGGTATCTAGTTAATACTGAAATTTGTTGGAGATTTCTGAAAATAAGAGCTTCCTTGGTGGCTCAGATAGTAAAGTGTCTGCCCACAATGTGGGAGACCGGGGTTCAGTCCCTGGGTTGGGAAGATCTCCTGGAGAAGGAAATGGCAACCCACTCCAGTATTCTTGCCTGGAAAATCCCATGGATGGAGGAACCTGGTAGGTTACAGTCCATGGGGTCACAGAGTCGAACACAACTGAGTGACTTCACTTTCGATTTTCACTTTTCTGAAAATAATAATAGGCACCATTTATTGGGTACTTACTATCTGTCACTGAAGTGGGTGCTGTCACATATTATCTTATTTAATCCTTCAACAGCCCTGAAACTAGGCATTACTAGCTCCATTTTACAGATGAGAACAAGGCAGAAGCAATTCAAGAAGTGTGCAATACTTTGGAGTGATGTTGGAGCAGATTTCCTAAACTCATTCAAAGGAAACCACATCATAAAGATGTCCAGCATTGTTTATGCCATGTGCATTCCACTGTGTTCAGCTTCTCAGCATAGCTCCCTCTCTTCCTGAACATATATTTTATTCAGTTCTACCCACTAGGGTACAAAGGATGCAACTATCATACAGTTTGGGGGTGAGGGGTGGGATAGGTTTCCTAGAAAAGGAGTTTGATTTTAATAAGTCCTTAGTCCTCTTGTGGCCAAAGAGATTGCAGGGCAGCCTCAGAGATGCTTTCTGGGCTGTACTAAAGGCTCTCTCCACTTAAAGTGTACTGGCCCAGACCACGGTTGAACCCATGATCCATCATTTCATTAGTACTGGTTTCTAACTGCTGTTACTGTCCCAGGAAAATTTACATAATTACACAGTTGCTGAATACATACTTGAAAAGCCTTCAAAGGAAACAGTTTACTCTCTATAAACATCAGTTTTCACACCTCAAAACCATTTCCTAGACCTTTTATTCCAAAGAAAAATTGCTTGAAAAATGTATACAGGACATTTAAGTGGTTCTTGTTGAGGCTTGCAATGGGATGTTTATGCCTATTTATAAACTTCTGCCATCAGAAATCTTGGTGCCACTATGGGATCTCACTCAGCCTGTCTCTTCCATTTTGATTAGGAGAAAAATGCAAACTACTCTCTTCTCTGCTCCACTTTTACAAGGTTAGCTAGCACTTTGAGCCAGTAGCAATTGAAAGCTAGTAGCTAGAAAGTAATTTACCTCTTTGAGTCTCACTCTTCAGAGCCAGTACAATCTGAGCACATTTTTGCACCAAAGACATTAAGGGAGAATTTCTTTTCAAGTGGTTATTCTTGAATTCATTTACTTTAGACACACACAATGAAATCCCAATTCTCCTGCAGGCTGCAGTGCCTTTGTTTGCTATTTTGTACACTGTCTATCTCCCTGCATCTTTGAATGAACAGCTGCACAAGTTTCAGAAACTTGTGAGTGCATCTTCAAGATGGACTATTACAACCGGAACTTAGCCAGCTGATGATTTTTCAATCACCGTTTTGCTGTTTCTTTTAAGAAATAGTGAAAAGGGACAGAAGATCCTCAATTTTAAATAGGCTCCATAAAGCATGTAAATCTGTGATAAGTGCACTCATGAGTAATAAAATGACTTCTGATAAATGGTACTAACTATGATTTATAATGGGATAAAAACCCTCAAACATCTTTTCAAATCTATAGAAGATATTCCTTTTGGCCCAAGAGTCATGTTAAAAGCCAGAGGCAAGAGAATTTGCATTGCTCAGTTAAACTATGGGATCTCTAACAGGATAGATGACAAGAGCTTTGTGAGACCAGAAAAAGAGGGGTATCAACCACAAACATGAATTCACAGGAGCATTCAGTCTAAGACTAAGAGGCAGAATAACGTTAAGATCATGGGCTCTTTGTTTGAGCCCCATCACCTACATATACACTGATCTCAAGCAATTTATTTCATTTCTCTTTGCCTCCATCTTCTCATCACTGAAATAGAAATGATAATAAAATGTTTCTTGCATAGAGCTGCTATGGGGAGTAAGTAGTTTGTCTCTTCCCTTTTGATTAGGAGAAAAATGCAAACTACTCTATTCTAAAATACTTATACTATTGTATGGCACATAATAAACACACCAAGTATATTTTAATTTTTATCTGTGAAATTGAAGGTCACCTAGAATTTCAGATTAAAATGAACTCTAAGCTAAGACATGAAAACAACTTAGATGCCCACTGAATGGATAAGGAAGTTGTGGTACATATACACAGTGGAATACTACTCAGCTATTAAAAGGAACATATTTGAGATATTTCTAATGACATGGATGAATTTAGAGCCTATTATACATAGTGAAGCCAGAAAGAGAAAGGCAAATACTGTAATTAATGCATATATATGGAATCTAGAATGATAGTACCGATGATTATACATGCAGGGCAACAAAGGAGACAAAGAACAGACTTTTGGACACAGTGGGGCAAGAAAAGGAGGGATGATTTGAGAGACTAGCATTGAAACATATATATTAACATATCATAAAACAGATAGCCAGTGGGAGTTTGATGTATGACACAGCAAACCCAAAGCTGGTGCTCTGTGACAACCTAGAGGGATGGGATGAGAAGGGCGGTGGGAGAGGGGTTCTCTTGAAGGGACACATGTACACCTATGGCTGATTCATGTTGATGTATGACAAAAATCATCACAATACTATAAAGTAACTATTTTCCAATTAAAAAATAGATAAAATGAACACCAGTAGTGGACTGGCCCTTTTATATCTGATCATGTGCTTATGCTTCAACTCAGCTATTTCAATACAGAAAATATAAAGCCACTCAGCATGATTAATCAATCCTCTTGCAATTGCAACCAGCCTGAAGAAATACCTTTGAAGAGCTACAAACAAAACTGGCAGAATTTCCCCCCTCATATCTTTGACTTTTTCAACTAAATCTCTCTCAGTTTCATTCTTTTCCTTTCAAACGTTTTGGCTTCAAAATATGCCTGTTTCTTATTCTCAAATAGAAAAGTATACTTGCAATATTGAAAAAGTCACATTTTATGATAAAGCATGTAGCAAGGCTTGAAGATTTCTGCTATTTTAAACTGGTATCTTAGGAGAATCTAAATAATTATCATCTGTCTTCAGCATTCATATTTTAACCTGAAAACTGTCAGCAAATAAAACAATAGAAATTTTGAAAAATAATTACAGAAATGTGGGATGAATTTAAATTGCCAACAGTAACTAGTGAGTGTATTGTACTTATGCCTCTTTGAAGAGAAGCCCCCTAAAGGGGCAGAACTGAAGATAAAGAATGCCACTAGGGTGGCATGGGCAGAGATGCTTTCCAAAGGTTTATGCAGATATACACATGCACATTCAATGCATACAGGCATTTGTGAACAATGATCAGGCAGGGGCATCTGGTAGACCAATCCCTTCTCCCCCTCCCTCCATTCACCTTTAATCAAGCTAGCACAAGAAATGAAAATGTCTCCCCAAATACTAATGTGCCAGAAGACATAATGAGAAAGAGGCACAACTAGACTATGAAACCACAACATCAAAGGCAAATTTATACTAAGAAGATTAGATAGGCAGATTTGCATCCAACTAGTTTCAGTTTGAAATAAGCCAATTTGGAAAAATACTTCATTTTCAAATGTCCATTACAATTTCATCTAAGTACCAAGATCACCTCTAGAGAAATACAAAAAGAAGCATAAACCATAAATGCATATTCTCTTCCTTTAACCCAATAGTCTCACTCTAAAATCGGTAAAGAGAAATACCGAAAGTACCTAAGATTCTCACTCTCACTGATTCAATAATAAATATAAACTGAGTTTCTACAGAGGGAAAGGTATCATCCAGAATTTTCATTTAGTAATCCACTCAATCTACATTTTAAAAGTTAGTCTTATTCTACTTAAATGTTTACAGATAAGAGGGAGATTTTTTTTTTTAAGATTTGAGCTTAAAATTATCCGTTACAACTACAGTAATCCTGCAAGACTTGTTAAAATGGAATCTTAATTCGATGCATAGTAACTTCACAACTGCTGGCTACAGGGTTAGGAATAAGGCAAGAGAAACAGGTCAAATGGACTAAGAATGCTAACACAGATAATCATAGGAATGCTTCCCTAATCCTCCTCCATGTAAGGGAGCCAAGCACATAGTCAAAAAAGACTGTTTCTCCTTATGAGGAGGAAAAAAAAAAAGTTTCAGAGTAGACAAAGAAACAAGAGAATGAAATTGGAAGTCTTCCGATGGCAAATTATTAATGCCTTCTCTTTGAGAAATTGCAAGCAGGCAGAAAAAGGTCTAACCTGAAGAGAAGGATCAAAGACTGAAATAAAAGCTTTGATGCCCAAGTTGCTCTGTAGCCCCAAAGCGCTGTGGAGCCATGCATGCAGCTGGGAAGATTGTTAACTCCAAAATAATTGTGGAATGAGTTGGTTAGTTAATCCCTGGGAGGACACAGGAGTGAGATTAGGTAGTGTTTAGTTGCTTCTAAAATTGAAAAACAGCATTTAATTTGAAGCTAAATATTTATATTTATTTCAGTTTTGCTCCAGAGTTTTTACATCTCTAAAAACATGTCAGTATTAGTGATTGGTTGATAGGAAAGTTTTATTTGAATAAAATGTCTGTTTATCAAAAGATGACTTTATTGATTGAACCATGGAAGTGAGACTAAGCTAAGGCAAACCCAGTGGGGCTGATCAGACAGCCACAGCCTGGCAGCACTGTTCATCTTGAGACAAGGACCCAAAGGCTGACATAGTGACTCAAAGTAAAATAAACCACCTCTAAGCCTCACTTTGCAGCCTCAAAGTTAAAGCTACACAACAAGCTAAATAAAATGCATATTAATCTATTAATTCACTCATTCAAAAAGCACATTTAAAGCTCAGTTTATTTCAGGCTCCTTGCTGGGGACCAGACATAAAGTGGCAAAGACTCAATCCTGGTGTCAAAATCACCATGTAAAGATCATAGAATCTTGGACTTTGAAGTGAACTGAAAGGTCATTTTTTTTTCTCTAACTTTGAAGTCTTCTCTATGCCAATCCTACCACATGGTCATTCATAATCGAGGTATACAGCTTCAATGAGAGGAAACTTACTACCTCCCTGGGAAGAAAGTTCTTCCATTTTACTAAAAAAATCATGTAGGACTCAATGACATGCCCAAAAATAAATAAACTGAAGTAGCCACTTTAATTAAGCCTCTGCAATTCGATTTCATGCATTTTCTTTTTGGTTAACAAAAATGTGTACTTCAATAAATAGCACACATAGATTCTCTCAATAATCAGATTTAAAAAACTGTCTTTAACATAAAAAGCTGTTTAGAATCACAATATTTAGTCTCACCTACTGATCCCAAGCTGGTTCTCACAGGCAACATTTCACAACAGAGATAAGTTGAAGTCAGAAGGATCATAACATAGCTTAAAGTTACAAAGAAATCTCCTGAAAGTCTGTCTTCTGTCTATCGTGATTACTTCTTCCAGGACTCAGGGCCAAGATGAAAGTGAAGTGTTATTCGCTCTGCTGTATCCTACTCTTTGCAATGCTATGGACTCTAGCCTGTCAGGCTCCTCTGTCCATAGAATAGTATGCACTATATTTCTACACAACAGAGTAGTGAAATCAGACAATACCTTTTTAGACAAAGGGGGAAATTTTTGAATGTAGTAACACTGTATCTTTGGGTCTGATGGGGATCACATTTCCTGATTTTTGAAAGGCTGTTTGGTTGTTGTGCGTGTGAGCTAAGTTACTTCAGTCATGTCCAACTCTTTGCCACCCTAGGGACTGTAGCCCACCAGGCTACTATGTCCATCGGATTCTCCAGGCAAGAATACTGAAGTGGGTTGCCATGCCCTCCTCCAGAGGATCTTTCTGACCCAGGGATCAAACCCACATCGCTTATGTTTCCTGAATTTGCAGGAGGGTTCTTAACTCTAGCGCCACCTGGGAAACCTGTTAGGTTGCTACTGTGACATTCTTTTTCTTGAACATAATCTTTACCATTTTATCACAGTAAAATACAGTTGATCCAGAATAGATGGAGACTGTTCCTTTCTCTGAAAAATATTATTACCTTAAAGTCACATATGATTCCAGTTCGCTTCTTGGATTGGGAAGATTCCCCTGGAGGAAAAAATGACAACCCACGCCACTATACTTGAGAGGAGAATCCCAGGGACAGAGGAGACATGGCAGGCTACAGTCCAGGGATTCACAAAGAGTCAGGCATGACTGAGTGTCTGAGCACAGAGCACAAGGTCACATACATTTCAGAGGGATTTCAAAATGTTTAAGAAGGCAATGTAATATTTACTATTAGTTTATGCTTAAAGTTTCCAAAGGCACTGAACCATTTCTCTTAACCACTAAGAAAATTTCTCAACCCTAAGAGTATTTAACTCTTGTGGTCAAAAGATTTAGCTATATATCTAGCATAATGATTTGCTGAATAGATAAATATGTAAATATTCAACACAGTAGCAGAATACCCATTAGGTCTTATGTCAGTGATTCACGAGACTTCTTCATTCCTTTTCAGTACAAAAAATGACTTTGAATCATGCAAAATATCAGTTATCATTTCCTGTTTATTAAACTATTATATATGCTCAGCTTTAATTTTCTTCTTACCTAACTTTTCTTATTTGTAAGTTGGCTATGAAAAAACCTCTCAAGGACAGTATTTACCCTGCTGTAATTATACATTTTTAAATCACTGCCTATCATGAAAAAATAGTTTTCAAGGGACACTCATAGAAAACACATTTTGTTCTTCTTTAATTGTGCCATCACCATAATGTAGGACTATCTAAATGCGGAAAAAAATTTGAAAACCAAGAAACTTTGAACACATTTTTCAAGATATGCTTAGTATATTAATGTTGATATTCCTTCAGTTCAGTTCAGTCACTCAGTAGTATCCGAACTTTGCAACCCCATGAACTGCAGCATGGACTTCCCTGTCCATCACCAACTCCCAGAGATTACTCAAACTCATGTCCATTGATTGGTGATGCCATCCAAACATCTCATCCTCTGTCATCCCCTTCTCCTCCAACCTTCAATCTTTCCCAGCATCAGGGTCTTTTCAAATGAGTCAGCTCTTCGCATCAGGTGGCCAAAGTATTGGAGTTTCAGCTTCAGCATCAGTCCTTCCAATAAATATTCATGAATGATATCCTTTAGGATAGACTGGTTGAATCTCCTTGTCGTTCAAGAGATTCTCAAGAGTCTTCTCCAACAGCACAGTTCAAAAGCATCAATTCCTCAGCATTCAGCTTTCTTTATAGTCCAAATCTCATATCCATACTTGACTACTGGAAAAACCATAGCTTTGACTAGATGGGCCTTTGTCAGCAAAGTAATGTCTCTGCTTTTTAATAAGCTGTCTAGGTTGGTCATAACTTTTCCTCCAAGAAGTATGCATCTTTTAATTTCATGGCTGCAGCCACCATGTGCAGTGATTTTGGAACTCAAAAAAATAAAGTCTGTCATTGTTTCCATTGTTTCCCCATTTATTTGCCATAAAGCAATGGGACTGGATTCCATGATCTTTGTTTTCTGAATGTTGAGCTTTAAGCCAACTTTTCCACGCTCCTTTTTCACTTTCATCAAGAGGCTTTTTAGTTCTTCTTCACTTTCTGCCATAAGGGTGGTGTCAGCTGCATATTTAAGGTTATTGATA
This sequence comes from Antilocapra americana, assembly GCA_007570785.1. Lineage (NCBI taxonomy): Eukaryota > Metazoa > Chordata > Mammalia > Artiodactyla > Antilocapridae > Antilocapra > Antilocapra americana. Next base: position 5,206,720 of record ML664161.1, on the reverse strand, counting down.
TTTCTCCCGGCAATCTTTATTCCTGCTTTTGATTCATCCAGTACAGCATTTCTCATGATGTAATCTGCATATAAGTTAAATAAGCAGGGTGACAATATACAGCCTTGACTACTTTTCCGATTTGGAACCAGTCTGTTGTTCCATGTCTTGTTCTAACTGTTGCTTCCTGAACTGCATACAGATCTCTCAGGAGGCAGGTCAAGTGATCTGATATTCCCATGTCTTGAAGAATTTTCTACAGTTTGTTGTGATTCACACAGTCAAAGGCTTTGGCGTAGTCAATAAAGCAGAAATAGATGTTTTTCTGGAACTCTCTGGCTTGTTTGATGATCCAGCAGATGTTGGCAATTTGATTTCTGGTTCCTCTGCCTTTTCTAAAACCAGCTTGAACATCTGGAAGTTCACAGTTCATGCATTGCTGGAGCCTGGCTTGGAAAATTTTGAGCATTACTTTGCTAGCATGTGAGATGAGGGAAATTGTGCAGTAATTTGAGCATTATTTGGCACTGCCTTTCTTAGGGATGGGAATGAAAACTGACCTCTTCCAGTCCTGTGGCCACTGCTGAGTTTCCAAATTTGCTGGCATTTTCACAGCATCATCTTTTAGGATTTGAAATAGCCCAACTGGAATTCCATCACATCCACAAGCTTTGTTCGTAGTGATACTTCTTAAGGCCCACTTGACTTTGCATTCCAGGATGCTGGGTTCTAGGTGAGTGATCACACCACCGTGGTTATGTGGGTCATAAAGATCTTTACTGTGTAGTTATTCTGTGTATTGTTGCCATGTCTTCTTAATATTGTCTGTTTCTGTTTGGTCCATATCGTTTCTGTCCTTTATTGTGTCCATCTTGCATGAAATATTCCCTTAGTATCTATAATTTTCAAGAAGAGATCTCTATTCTTTCACATTCTATTATTTTCCTCTATTTCTTTGTATTGACCACTGAGGAAGGCTTGCTTATCTCTCCTTCTACTCTTTGGAACTCTGCATTCAATTCGGTATATCTTTCCTTTTCTCCTTTGCCTTTAGCTTCTCTTCTTTTCACAGCTATTTGTAAGGCCTCCTCAGACAACCATTTGGCCTTTTTGCATTTCTTTTTCTTGGGGATGGTCTTGATCTCTGCCTCCTGTACAATGTCACAAACCTCCGTCCATAGTTCATCAGGCACTCTGTCTATCAGAGCTAATTCCTTGAATCTATTTGTCACTTCTATTGTATAATCGTAAGCTATTTGATTCAGGTCATACCTGAATAGTCTAGTGGTTTTCCCTACTTTCTTCAATTTAAGCCTGAATTTGGAATAAGGAGTTCATGATCTGAGCCACAGTCAGCTCCCGGTCTTGTTTTTGCTGACTGTATAGAACTTCTCCATCTTTGACTGCAAAGAATATAATCAATTTGATTTTGGTATTGACCATCTGGTCAACTATATAGTTCTTACATTAGTACATATTAGTATAATAGTATATATTATACTAATACTAGTATATATTACTACATTAGTATATTAGTCAATTCCCATATCCTCCTATATAACTCCCTTGATTTGCTTCCTTTCAAGTTTAATTTCCATCTTGCTCATTCTGCCAGTATTCTTCCATAACATAGCTTCCTCTATAGCTGCCATCAGTATTTATCCATAATGCTCTAAGTTAACAATGAGGTTATCATTGAGGTTGTCTGATATTCAGACCTCCTCCAACTCACTGCCAACTATACATTTATATAGTCAAGGCATTTGAGCTTCTCATTGTGTATTTTTATTTCTGGGTTAGTGAAGATGATCTGAGAATCTCCTTCTCTATATATATGAGTAAGCCAAGTGAAGCAACCATGTGCTTTCCCTATTCTAGGAGAATGCTCTGTCCATGAGGGAAATTTACTCACATTAGGGATGAAATGAAGAAGAGTATTTCTCTATTAAACTCTAAGTAGACAGAAAAAGAGTCATATCAAAGTGTACACAGGCTGTAGGGAAAAAATAGTTTCTGTTTTCTCTTCAGGTATTCCTGACACGCTCTTCAGCCAGCTATAATGTATTCTTATTTAATTCACAGATTTATTTTGACCCTTCACCAAGGTTAGATGTAATATAAGCAACTCAACAATGCAGCAATTGCAGTATCCTGGAGAAGATTATTTGTGATAAATGAAAGCTAAGTAGGGGTCACTGGAACTCACAACAGAACAAAACATATCATCTCCTCTGTCAGAATGAAAAAAAAAAACAGGTTTTATTTAAGTTACATAACTAAATCTCCAGTTGTTAAATATTCTTCAGTAGATAGTTTAAAGCCATTTTAAACTATTACAATGACTTAAACAAATGTTCATTAAAAAATGCAGGCAGGTTATTAAAACTTTAGGCCTCATGTACTGTGTTCTCCTACTCTTCTGCCTCCCTCTGCTGCATTGTTCAGAACTAGCAGATTATAAAAATGTTATTTTTGCACTTGCCTTCTGTGGTTTACCATCTGATTCAATAAATGGATGGATTAAATCATTACTTCCAACCCACACAGGCAGTCCAGACACTATTGTTCTTCACCAGTGATGAGGAAAACCCTCATCCAATAGCATGCTGCACAAGTGAGCAGCCACCAAGTGCTACGTAATCTTCCCTGTGCACCCCACACACTCGGAAGAGGAGAGACTCAACGCATTTCATTCTTGAAGGAGAAGAAAAGGGAGAAGAGACTCCCCTTCGGAGAAAGTTTAGTCCAACTGAGAAGTTAGAGGGAGCAGCCCCCACAAGAATCACCCTCATTTCTGACACCAACTTCAAGTTCAGAGGATGCACAAAATCACTCTCAACATTCGGTAATTTGTTAGAAGCACTCACAGAAATCACTAAAAGCTACTGTATTAAAATCAGCCAAGGAAAGAAGTACACAGGGTGAAGGCAGGAAGCATCAAAAGTAGACCTTCCATCATCCCCTCTGGGGAGAATCTGAAGGCATTACTTTCCTAACATCAGTGGGTAACAATACACACGGACGGCTGCCAGTCAGGGAAGTCCAGTCGAGCCCTATATCCAGAGTTTTTATTAAGATTTCATCACATAGGCCTGTTGATGTACTTACTAATTGCTCACTTGTTAGGTTTCAGTCTCCAGCCTCTCTAAAAGTGACCCAGAGGCCTTACCCTAGAACATGTGATTGGTCTTTCTCCAGTGACAACCTAAGACTACCTACATGTGTCCAGCCCTCCAGTGATATTCAAGGATAGTTCTATAGTCAGACAATCCAGTGACCTAAGGTACCCAGGGAAATAAAATGCTCCTTTCAGAAAATGATATTCCAAGAGATTAGAGATGATCTCTCAGAAGCTAAGGTCAAAGGGCAGAAGCCTTTCTGCATAAGGTTAAACCATTTATTACTCATCTTCCTTTTCTCATAGCCTTTGTTTTGGGTCACTTATTTCAATGGTAAATATACTTATTATAATTATAACTATACCCTTGGGCTTTCTGAGGTTCAAGGTAGATGTGTATAATACAAAAGAGATTAAGGAACTTCAGTTCAGTTCAGTCGCTCTGTCATGTTCTACTCTTTGTGACACCATGGACTACAGCACACCAGACCTCCCTGTCCATCACCAACTCGGAGTTTACCAAAACTCATGTCCATTGAGTCAGTGATGCCATCCAACCATCTCATCCTGTCATCCCCTTCTTCTCCAGCCTTCAATCTTTCCCAGCCTCAGGGTCTTTTTCAATGAGTCAGCTCTTCGCATCAGGTGGCCAAAGTATTGGAGCTTCAGCTTCAGCATCAGTCTTCCAATAAATATTCATGACTGATTTCCTTTAGGATAGACTAGTTGGATATCCCTGCAGTCCAATAGTCTCTCAAGAGTCTTCTCCAACATCACAGTTCAAAGCATCAATTCTTCAGCATTCAGCTTTCTTCACAGTCCAACTCTCATATCCATACATGACCACTGGAAAAACCATAGCCTTGACGAGATGGACCTTTGTTGGCAAAGTAATGTCTCTGCTTTTTAATAAGCTGTCTAGGTTGGTCATAACTTTTCTCCCAAGGAGTAAGTGTTTTTTAATTTCATGGCTGCTGTCACCATGTGCAGTAATTTTGGAGACCAAGAAAATCAAGTCAGCCACTGTTTCCACTGTTTCCCCATCTATTTGCAATGAAGTGATGGGACTGGACACCATGACCTTAGTTTTCTTTTTTTTTTTTTTTTCCTGAGATAAGCTGGTCATTTACTTCAGTGAAGAAAATTAAAGCATGGGTGGGGGATCCTTCAAGACAAGCACACTCAACTAGAAGGATTAGCTCCGGAGGATCCTTGGGATAGGTCCCAGCTTGGGTCAGACAGGAGTTATGTTTACATAGTCCGGGCAAGTCAGCTTTTGCAAAAGACTCCCTGTTGTCAGGCAAATCCCCAACCCATGACAGGAGGAATGTACTCCTGTGTTCTCACAGAGGCATACCCTGAACCAAAGACAGCTGTGAGCATGCTCCCCTAAATTGCCTTAATTGAACAAATATGACCAAGGTCACTCCCTTGTCTGCAGCTAGGGCCAGTATGGTGGAGAAGAATGCTCAGAAAGGTACATCGCCTCATAGTTCCTATCTTTATCATTGATTGATTTCAAAACCTAAGGACAAGAACCCCATGGGGGCATACCAAGCCAACAGGTTCTTCTGGGTCCAGGATGAGTTTCTGGAAGTAACACTGGACAGCCGTCCAATCCAGTGCAGCCTGGTGGCCCACAAAGGAACATCCATTAGGTCAGATGTCCCACTCTGGCCACACCTGGGTGCTAAAGCGCAGCCTGAGCACCAGAATTAGTTGCTTCTGATCGTGAGTCTGCTGAAGAGCCAGGTGGAAGTGGAAGCAGCTTTATTCCAGAGTCGTCACTGATGTCCACAGGGAGAAAACAAGTTCCCACAAGTACCAAGCTCTTCCTGAGACTGCAGCCCCCCCAAACCTCAGGCAAGGGGAGGTAGGCAGGAGAGGAGTGCATTGTCCCGATGACCCACACCAAGGTGGCTCAGAGTGTAAACAAAGCCTGGTGTCAGGGACAAGGGGGAGGACGCAGCCTGATGTGAGGTTTCCAGGAAAATGACCACTTTTAGCACCACAACGGGCTTGCATGGGTCTGCACAGCAGCCCCTCATACCAGCCCTTACAAAGAGGAACAACTTACTTGTCAGCTTGGGTCCCAGAAATAGTCTCTAAGCCATTGACAGCTGAAAGAATTCAAGTGATTCACCTGAATCCTAGGACAGTTTCTGCTTTCTTAGACTTCATACCAGAAACCAGGGATTTGCAATTTTCCAACTAGAGCAAAGAACTAAGGTCTCAAGTGAAATAAAGGACTAGCCTTCAAAGTAGCAGTTTTACCAGGCTTCTGACTCTTGGATTTGTTCATCTGTCCTCGCTGAACTTGAGCCAGGTGATTGTTAACATGTGACCTATCTACATCCTAAAGTGTAACCAGTACATGAGTAAAAAAAAAATCTTTACAGTTCACCTCTGCAGGTAAGATTCAACAGAAGACTGCTAAAATTAAGCAAAAAAAATCTGTGGTCAAAGTCTGACCAACCACCACATAGACACCTCTAAGGTCAGAGGAACTAGCTTTGGGGTACTTTCAATTTTTAAATACAATCAGCCTATTACATCCTGTACATTAATGAAGATCAATGCTTTGCTGGGACTGGTGTTCTGGATTAAATAATATCAATAAATAATGGAAAACAACCCTCTCCCTAGGGAAGGATGCTGAGCCAGAGGAAGAAATGGTAGCATTTCAGACCTCTAAAGTCAGGTGCTTGGACCTGGTCAGAGGAAAATTTCCCATAGACTAGCCTCTTCAGAGAAACTCCTGGTTTAAACCTCAAATTCAGAAACCAACAGCCCCAGGTGTTAACCCAGCACTCCCTCTTCCCCCAGTGCAACTCACCAAGTAAGTGTTTGGAAGGGCTGCACCTACTCACCAGAACAAAACTGAACCACCATTCCCCTACTTCCCAAGTCCTCTCCCACCACCACCCTCTGAAGTCCCCACCTTCAGGCTGGCCCCAGACCCTGAGATTCCTCCCATAGCTTACCGATGAGAGTGAACACCTGAGCAGGCCATCAGCCCTAAGCCCCCTTACATAACGTGGGCCAACAGCCCTCCTTTAGCACTAGAGGGTTGGGTCCACACAGTCTTGTAATCCGGACTTTGGGGGCTGTGGCCACAGGTAGCAGCCTTCCAGGCCTTGGGGGATATCACCTCTGGCCTCTACTCAGTTTTCCTCTCAACCTGTCTCTCTTCAGCTACATCTAGGTCAGTCAGGACGCAAAAGCAAAGCTTCTGGGTGATTTTGGTGATAGCAGCAAGGACATTCCGAATAAAGAGTGGCCTCCGAGACTCCGGCAGATAAACACCCAAGAAGTAGATGGGGACCCCAGAGAGGGTGATTCCAATGCCAATGAGGGAATTGATGGTGTCACTGAAGAGGGGCATGACCACCAGAAACAAGGAGCATATGCAGAACACAATGGGAAAAAACAGGCTCAGCTTGAGAGGTCGTAGCCGATCAGGCTCCTTCCAGCGAAGGTAGAGCTGTCCAGCGACAGAGAGGCCCACAAAGAACCAGTAGCTGAAGCTGAAGTAGTTGATGAGCAGGAAAACATCCTCCACAGTGAGGTAGATGAGTGTCATGGTGCAGTTAAACAGTAAAGCAGGGATAGGTGTGAAACGCTCAGTGTGGATCATGGACAGGAGGTCCGGGAGGTGGCCCTCATGGGAGCCCACAAAAAACAACCTTGATGAAGCGAAGATAGACGCATTGAGGCCCCCAAAACAGGACAGGGCGACAGCAATGGGAATGGTCCAGCTAAACATGCCAAACGTCCGGTCAGCAAATGTCACAGCCACAGCATCACTGCCGAGGACATCAGAAATGCTCAGCACTGTGTAATAGGCCACGTTGGTCAGGATGTAGATGAGCGTCACAATTGGCATAGAAATCCCAATGGCCAGGGGCAAATTTCTTTCTGGGTTTTTGATTTCTTCTGTTACAAAATTAAGGGTGTCCCAACCTGAGTAAGAGAAGAGGGCAGAGTAGAGGGCAAGAGAGAGGTCTCCCACATCCCAGGAGGAACCCTTAAAGGCATCCTGAAAGTGCTCAGAGTGTCCCTGGCACAGTTTAACAAGGCCCATGACAATGATGGCAATGAGTGCCAGGACCTTGGCATAAGTGAATGTGTCCTGCACACGTGTGCCCCACTTGACGTAGGCACAGTTCACAAATGTCAGCAGACACATGCAGGCTGCAGCAAGGAGACGGCAGGCCAGGTACGGGGGCTAGCATGTGGGAAAGGAGGGCTGGATGATGTAGTTGGCAAAGGTGATGGCGATGATGGCCTGACCAGTGGGCTCAACAATTAGCAGTGAGGCCCAGAGGCGGATAAAAGCAATGAAGCCCCCAAAGGCCTCAAGAATATAAGCGTAGCTGGCTCCAGATTTGGTGATGGTGGTTCCCAGTTCTGCATAACAAAGGGCACCCACAACGGAGAAAAGCCCACCAACAGCCCAGATGACCAGTGACAACCCATAGGAGGCAGTGTAGACCAGCACGCCCTTGGGTGAGACGAAGATTCCTGAGCCAATCATGTTGCCCACCACCAGGCTGATGCCATTCAGCAGAGAGATCTCCTTCTTCAGCTGCATAGTTTCTGTGGCCCGCTGAGGTAGCATGTGGTCACCTTCTTCCTCCCTGGGCTGGCTGGCCTCAGGAATGAGACGGTATGTGGGTGTGGGACTCTCCAGCTCCCTGGCTTCCATGGCAAGTGATTCTTCCACACCTGTGTTTACTACAGCCTTACTTGCCACACTGCTGCTTGCCCATTCAACACCTTTCTTTTTCAAAAGTGCCCTGTGAGGAAATAAGCACCCATCACACTTTCACAAGGCACTTCATCATAAATGGTCAGGTACAAAGAAGAAAATGAAGTCTCCCCAGTCAGACCTAATTCCAAGTGCCTGTCTTGTCGAATTAATCTATGCTCAGTCTTGCCCCGTGAGCCTTGCTCAGTTTGAGTGTCTCCCCGCAGCACAGGTTCTTTCTCAGCATGAGACTCACAAGCGTTCTCTCGTGTTCCCAGGGCCACACTCGGGGCCACTCTGACCGCTGTCTCTCTCACACTTAGGCCTCTCACCATCTCCTCTCTGTCTCTCACACACTCATGGGAGTCATGCTCAAGCCCAGGGTCTCTCTCACACACAGCGTCACCTTCACTCTCTGCGTCTGGCACACTCAGAGTCACCCTCAGACCAACTCTCTCTTTCTCTCTCTCTCTCTCTCTCACACACACACGTGGCGTCTTCCTCACACGCTCAGTCCTGACATTTCTGCAATTCCCCTCACGCTCAAGGTCCCGTTCACACGCACGTCTTTCCCCTCAGGAGGGAGCGCGCTCACGCGTAGCGTCTCTCACGTGCCCGCGGCCTGCCTGGCCCGCGCGGGGTTTCCGGGACTGCATCCCGCACGCGGCGCCGGCGCGGCCCCCGCCCGGCCCCCCGGGCCCGGCTCCCCTCGCCCGGCCCGCCACCGCCCGGCCGCTCTCTCGACCTTAGTTTTCTGAATGTTGAGCTTTAAGCCAACTTTTTCACTCTCCTCTTTCACTTTCATCAAGAGGCTCTACTGCATTTACTTCTTCACTTTCTGCCATAAGGGTGGTATCATCTGCATATCTGAGGTTATTGATATTTCTCCTGGCAATCTTGATTCCAGATTGTGTTTCATCCAACCCAGTGTTTCTCATGATGTACTCTGCACATAAGTTAAATAAGCAGGGTGACAATATACAGCCTTGACTACTCCTTTTCCGATTTGGAACCTGTCTGTTGTTCCACGTCCAGTTTTAATGGTTGCTTCATGACCTGCATACAGATTTCTCAGGAGGCAAGTCAGGTCGTCTGGTATTCCCATCTCTTGAAGAATTTTATACATTTTATTGTGATCCACACAGTCAAAGGCTTTGGAATAGTCAATAAAGCATAAATAGATGTTTTTCTGGAACCCTCTTGCTTTTTTTGATGATCCATCGGATGTTAGCAATTTGATCTCTGATTCCTCTGCCTTTTCTAAATCCAGCTTGAATATCTGGAAGTTCACAGTTCACGTATTGCTTAAGCCTGGTTTGGAGAATTTTGAGCACTGCTTTACTAGCATGAGGGCAATTGTGCGGTAGTTTGAGCATTCTTTGGCATTGCCCTTTTCTTAGGGATGGGCATGAAAACTGACCTTTTCCAGTCTGGTGTCCACTGGAACACTGCTGAGTTTTCCAAATTTCCTGGCATATTGAGTGCAGCACTTTCACAGCATCATCTTTTAGGATTTGAAATAGCTCAACTGGAATTCCATCACCTCCACTAGCTTTGCTTGTAGTGATGCTTCCTAAGGCCACTTGAGTTCACATCCCAGGATGTTTTCCTCTAGGTAAGTAATCACATCACTGTGATTGTCTGGGTCATGAAGATTTTTGTACATTTTTAACTTTGTAAAGTAGTTTATAGTAGAAGATTTATGGATGCAAGGGACTAGGGGGTGAGGGTGATAGGTATGAAGGGCTGTATGTGTGCACATGCTCAGTCAGTTCAGTTGTGTCTGACTCTTTTGACCCTATTGACTGTAGCCTGCCAGGCTCCTCAGTCCATGGGATTCTCCAGGCAAGAATACTGGAGTGGGTTGCCATGCCCTCCTCCAGGGCATCTTCTGATCCAGGGATCAAACCTGCATCTTCTGTGTCTCCTGCATTAGAAGTGGATTCTTTACCACTTAGGCACCGAGGAATCTCCAAAAGGCTGTATAGTGAAAGTGAAAGTTGCTCAAGTCATGTCCAACTCTTTGTGACCCCAAAGAAGTTACAACTCCTATACAGTCCATGGAGTTCTCCAGTCTAGAATACTTGAGTGGGTAGCCTTTCCATTCTCTGGGGGATCTTAACAACCCAGAGACTGAACCCAGATCTCCCACATTGCAGGCAGATTCTTTACCAGCTGAGCCACAAGGGAAGCCTAAAAGGCTGTATGATGCTTGTCAAAAACCCAGACCTTGGCATTATGGCTTAGAACAAACATTGCAGGAGTTCTTTCACTTGATGGCAATACTGAAGGAGTAGACTGCAACCAAGATCTAGTATTGGTCTAGGAGGGTAAGCTAGTTCTGTACCTCAGGGTGAAAAGACCATGAACAGTAGCCTACACAAATGCATATAGAGGTATTCTTCAAAGCTCCCCTAACAAGATCACCTTACCTTCTGACTTCCAGAATTCTGTTACCACTTATGTTAAGCTACTTTAGTCATATCTCTACTGGGCATTGGTTCTAGGACTCTACCAAAGTTACCAAAATCCATGGGTACTTAAGTTACTTATAAAATGGCTTGGTCCAATTGGCCCTCTGTACCTATGGAGGCAAAACCCACAGATAAGGAGGGCTGACTTCATGTTAGACAGGAGTCTGAAGTTGTTTTTAGGAGGAACAATGGAACTAAATTCTGGCAGATGAAGGGAAGAAAAGAGAAATATTAATATATAAATCATAAAAACTCCATGAGGGCCAGATGGAAAAAGATGAGAAAGAATTCCCAACCCCACTTTGCCTCCCCTATTTGTTAGTCCAGCAGAGCTCACAGTATGGTTCAAAAGCAAAAAAAGACTCATGGCAAGTGTTGCTTACTTGCTTATCCTCAGGCAACTATATAGAACAGAGAATACCAGAAACTGGAGTTAAAGATCTGGGTAAAGACCTGGCTTAGCTACTAAAACCCTGTGATTAGGGCACCTCAACAAAGCTTCCTGAGTTCCTGTCACCTCAATTCAAATTTGGAAATAATATGAACTCCCTCAAAGAGTAGTTTGAGGCTTAAATGAGATAACATATGGGAAAGCTAAATCTGTAGCTTCAGTGTCATCTAGTCTCTCAGTTCTCTTGATCATCACTACTCTTTACCTTTTATCTTACCTAGAATTTGACTTTTGACTGTATTCCCTCCAGTCTTCTACTTTGCCTCTTTCAGGAAATGTACCTTTAAATAAGTCTCGAAAATACTCACCCCAGGACCATCCTGTCTGGTGAACATCACCGAGGTAACAGACCCACCAGATGCTTCCTTCTATCTCTTACTCTTATTCTCCAGTGTAGTGTTACTGGACTGGCCTGAGAGCAGAGAATCTTGTAAAGAAATTTCATTTTTTCTTTTCTCAACATAAAACACCCTAATCACTCTAAGTATTTTCATGATTGACTATCAAACTGGTAGTTTCTAACAATGACCAGCCTAAATTCTAATAGAGAAGTGTGGAAAGTTCCATTCCATTCCATCCATTTTACAGTAGATTAAGGAACTTATGGTTTCAAAAATGACTAAGAAATGAAGTTGCATTGTCCAGACCAACTGATCCGGCTCAATGGCCATGACTGGTGGTGAAGCTATTGGTGTATGCCCAGTTCACTTTGCCCAGATATAAAAAAAACTTTGAGTAAAATGTTACCCTTCACACACACATGCAACATATACTAAAATTCAAATGGCAAAAAAAATTCCAGTTATATAATCTCAAAAGATATCAAATGGTATTGATTTTTGTCATGGATTTTTTAATTCAGGATTTCCTCTTTCAAATTACGCTTATCAAATTTCTTAAGAGAAAAATGGGACTTTATATGGTCAAAAAACTAAAAGGGGCATTTTACGTTATGTACCTTATAAGATAAGAGAAGTCTGATATTTTAAAAACAATAACAGCAACAAAATCTTTTGGCAGCAAGCAACAAAAGTGAGTGAAAGTTGCCCAGTTGTGTCCAACTCTTTGCAACCCCATGGACTATACAGAGTGTGTAGCCTTTCCCTTCTCCAGGGGATCTCCCCAACCCAGGGATCAAACCCAGGTCTCCTGCATTGCAGGCAGATTCTTTACCAGCTGAGCCACAAGGCACGCCCAAGAACATGGAGTAGGTAGCCTAACCCTTCTCCAGGGGATCTTCCAGAAACAGGAATCAAACCTGGGTCTCCTGCACTGCAGGTGGATTCTTTACCAACTGATCAATGAGGGAAGCCCCAGGAAGCAACAAAAAAGAATGACAAATGACTGCATGCAAGATTTGGCCATTTGAATGACATAACATTTCTTTTACTTTGTATTTTCAGCCTCTTTCCATTGTATAATGGCTATATCTTTGAAACACATTTCTACACATAAAATGCCATCTTAAAATCTTCAATGGCATTACATATTCAAGGAGTTGAAACCCAAACTATTTACTTGGCAATAATGAGTGACATGGCAAGTAATACACATCTTACTTGCCATAACCCCCCAAGTCCTGCTCCCAACTATGACTTAGTCCCTGGATTTCTTTTAGTGTATTTCTGAGAACACCATTCATCACATTATAATGATTTGTTTTCCTATCTCTGTAACGAGAATGCAGCCTTTTCAATAGCAAAGCTATGTATTTCTTACACAGGTTCTAACAATCCCTCAATACATGTATAACAAGCAAAATTTTAAGTGAATTAAAGTCATTTAGCCCAAACTATTTGCAGGAATATTGTTTTCTCAGCATACTGAACAGGTTTAAACACTAAAAATAAAGTATAAATCCTTTATTTCCCTTTTAGGGAAATGATATAAACATTATTTCTCATAAACAAAAGATCTATTATATTTTAAAGAAACAACATCACATAGTGACTCAAAGGACAAATTCAGGAGCCAGACTGCTTGAGTTCACACCCTAGCTCTATCATTTATTACACGTATGACCTCAACTAAGTTAAATTTCTCCTTACTTTCAGTGTGTTATTACAAAACGGGACTTACCTCAGAAAACTGTTGGGAGTAATTAATGAGCTGAGATGCATAAAGCATTGAGGACAGAACCTACCATGCAGAAAGTATGATTTCTGAGTTAGCTCTTACAGTCATTACTCTCCGTCTTCAAACTTCTCTAGCCCATCACTAAGGATATCCTGTAGAATCAAATAGCCCTGGATAGTGCTAGGTCATCCTCTCGTAAGGCTGTCATTCTTACAATATTAGGTAATTCTCATGCAGTCTTTTTTTAAAGTGCATCTACCTTTCGGTTGCTAACACTGGCCATGCAAAGCATACCTGGTAGGCTATTTTAGTAAAAGCACTGTCAGAGTTTCTATTTTTAAAATCAATGTCAGGGTAGTAAACCTTCTGTGTGGATTCCTAATAAGATGTCCCTTTATTATGCTCACAGGAAGATGTCAAACAGTTATTGCTTTACTTTCCTCATAAACGGTCTAGCTGTCCCTTTCCTGTACTTGTCTCAATCCTTGTCAATACTGCCATATCCTTCTGTCAAGTTACGTAAAGCAGAATGCAATCGCCTTGACATGGACTTGCTAGAACCCTGCCGAGGGCTTAAGGCTCTAACTCGGTGCACCTTTCTGTGGTGAACAAAATAATACTGAATTTTACACTGTCAGCTCATGTTAAGAACGCCTATCAATTTATCTCCATAATATAACCTGTGTCTCATCTCAGACTATCTCCTAGTAATGCTCATTTAGGACTGCAGATTAATAGGCATGTTCAATTAATGATTTTGCATTTTTTCCCAATTAAATCTTCTTCCCCCACTAATTTTATAATTCAATTAAAATAAGCCATCAAGTTTTCTTAGCATGATTTGCTCTTTATAAACCCCCTGCCACTTTTTCCCCATTTCCATTGTTTCAGTAGGCCTACCACTGAAATGAAGCTGTGGAGATGGAAAATGTTTTCTAAACTTTTTAGATTAGATCACCAGGGCTGCTGTAAAAAAGTACCACAAACTGAGCAGTTTAAACAACAGAAATGTATTGTCTCTCAGTTCTAGAGGCTGGAAGCCTGAGATCAAAGTGTCAGCACGGTTGCTTCCATTTGAGTGCTGGGTGGAAAAATCCTTTCTATGACTTTCTTCTAGCTTCTTGTGGTTAGCTAGGAATCCTTGGCATTCTTTGGATTATTAATGCCTCACCCTGATTTCTGCCCTCATCTTCCCATGGTATTTTCTCTGTGTGCACACCTGTATGTCCAAGTTTCCCCTTTTAATCAGTATATATTGGATTAGGGGGTCCACCTAACTTTCATACAATCACATCTTAACTAATTATATCTACAGCAATCATATTTTTAAATAAGGTCACATTATGAGCTGCAGGGGATGAGAATTTCAACATACAAATTTAGGGTGACACAATTCAACCTGCACCACTTTTCAAATTAAAAATGTTCTTGGGGACAAGCCACTATAAGGAGATTCTTTGTTCTGATCTCCTATCTGCATAAAAGAGATGTATCTGGCAAAGAGTTCACTGGGATCCTTGATAGGAACCCACTGGTTGGCTGAAAATCATACCTGTGACCCAACACCCAAAGTTTGCTCAGATTTCCCACAGAATGGGAAGCGAAGCAACGACAGGTGCATTTCTCCCTTCACGTAATACATTTCCCCTACAGATTTTCAGGGAATCTACAATCAATAAAAAGAAGTAATACATTAATTACCATATATTAACACATATATGTGGAATCTAGAAAACTAATACAGATGAACCAATTTCCAAGACAGGTACAGAGATGCAGACATAGGGAGCAGATATGTGGACACAGCGGGGAAAGGAAAGGGCAGGACAACTTGGGAGATTATGACCGACATATATATACAATACCATCTGTAAAACAGACAGTCCCTGGAAACCTGCTATAAACCACAGGAAGCGCAGCTTGGTGCTCTGTAATGACCTAGTAGGGTGGGGATATGGGGTGGGTGGGAGGGAGGCCCAAGAAGGAGGGGATATACATGAGCATATGGCTGATTGACTGTACAGCAAAAACTAAGACAACATTGTAAAGCAATTATATTCCAATAAAATAAAACGTATTGCTTGGATAATGCCTCTCAACTTACAGATCACATGCATTATCTCATGTGACTCACAAATAACAACCTGGCAGAGACAAGATTATATCAAGTATTATAAAGGGACCATGGCTTGAAGGTAACAGAGCTAGAACATGGATTCCAGGTGCCCTTCTTCCCAGTTGTTTGACCTCGGACAGGTTTGTATGCTTCACTTGGGTACAAATATGAGCAAATAAGAGTGTTCACCTCATAGACTTGTTGTAAGGATTAATAATTTGATCCATACATATTGTTTAGAATTGTGCTTGGTACACAGAAGGTGCACAGGAAAATTACAGTTCATTATTTTACAAACGATGACAATGAGCGGTAGGGCTATAAAATGTCTTCTCCAAGATATTGAAAATGGTCATTGGTAAGAGCAAACCTCTAGCCCAGAACTTCTGAGGTTTCCCATGTCAATAGACAACATTCCAGCAACACTCTATTTTTAAAGTGCCTAAACATCACACTTCGAAGAAAATGAGAGTGCTGGGGACTCTGATAAAGGAATAAAATACCAAACAGTAGGGTTGTATGCTTATTAACTATGCCAAAGCCTTTGACTGTGTGGATCACAATAAACTGTGGAAAATTCTTAAAGAGATGGGAATACCAGACCACCTGACCTGCCTCTTGAGAAACCTGTATGCAGGTCAGGAAGCAACAGGTAGAACTGGACATGGCACAACAGACTGGTTCCAAATAGGAAAAGGAATTCCTCAAAGCTGTTTATTGTCACCTTGCTTATTTAACTTGTATGCAGACTACATCATGAGAAATGCTGGGCTGGAAGAAGCACAAGCTGGAATCAAGATTGCTGGGAGAAATATTAATAACCTCAGATATGCAGACAACACCACCCTTATGGCAGAAAGTGAAGAGGAACTAAAAAGCCTCTTGATGAAAGTGAAAGAGGAGAGTGAAAATGTTGGCTTAAAGCTCAACATTCAGAAAACTAAGATCATGGCATCTGGTCCCATCAATTCATGGGAAATAGATGGAGAAACAGTGGAAACAGTGGCAGACTTTATTGTTTTGGTCTCCAAAATCACTGCAGATGGTGATTGTAGCCACAAAATTAAAAGACGCTTACTCCTTAGAAGGAAAGTTATGACCAACCTAGATAGCATATTGAAAAGCAGAGACATTACTTTGCCAACAAAGGTCCATCTAGACAAGGCTAGGGTTTTTCCAGTGGTCATGTATAGATGTGAGAGTTGGACTGTGAAGAAAGCTGAGCGCCAAAGAATTGATGCTTTTGAACTGTGGTGTTGGAGAAGACTCTTGAGAGCCCCTTGGACTGCAAGGAGATTCAACCAGTCCATTCTAAAGGAGATCAGTCCCAGGTGTTCATTGGAAGGACTGATGTTGAAGCTGAAACTCCAATACTTTGGCCACCTCATGAGAAGAGTTGACTCACTGGCAAAGACCCTGATGCTGGGAAGGATTGGGGGCAGGAGAAGAAGGGGATGACAGAGGATGAAGTGGCTGAATGGCATCACCGACTTGATGGACATGGGTTTGGGTGGACTCCGGGAGTTAGTGATGGACAGGGAGGCCTGGCATGCTGCAATTCATGGGGTCACAAAGGATAGGACACGACCGAGCAACTGACCTGAAGTGAACTGAAGGTTGTATGTTCAAGAAACTCTACGTAAAGGACTGCCTGCTCAAGGATTGGTTTTAGGGAAGGAAAGTCCTTGAAGAATCATTAGCCACCTCTGTATGAGGTTCTGGAAAAGCTAGTTTGACTGGACAAAGAAAAGCTAAGGAACTGCTGCCCTGGACATAAGAAAAGCTGTTTTTACCACATTCCATGTGCATATTTTCTTGAAGCCAAGAGAACTACTTATGTTATTATTATGATTCCTTGAGCTTGCTCTATTTTTAATATATCTGGGAAATATTCTATCTCCTATGCCAAATTTCATATTATTGCTCTGTTCTTCTTTAAGAATAAGTTTTACTTTGTGTTTTCAAATCTTTTCATAAAACTTCCTTGATTTCCGAGCATCCCCTTCAGCAGTCCTCTCCTGTTTTCTTTAGGACAGGACCATCCTCTCTCATAGCATTCGTGAGCTGTATTAGAATGCCTGATTTCCTGGTCTCTATTTCCCGTCACACTAAGGATACCACATTTGTATTGGAATCTGCAGCACTTAGCACACAGACTAGGTGTGAGATATTAATACCTACTGACTAACTGAAAGACTGGCTAGAAGAATGAATGAATGAATATATAAAGGAAAGAAATAAGAAGATCTCTGTGCCTTAGCATCTCACTGTTAGGCACATTATAATTTAACTTGACCTCTGACCAGGGAAAGGAAAGATGGAATAAGTGATGAGGAATAAAAGGAGTGACTCTGTGTGTGATATTAATCAGTTAATGAAGCTCCAAGTTGTTTTGCCTGGATCCATAGAATTAAAAAAGAGAAAATTTAACCACTAGCTATCTAGCTTGATTTGCATGTGTTCAAATCTTCAAAGTATTCCCTTTGATTCCTTTAATCAATAGCTATTTTAGAAAGCTCTTCATTACTTCCTAATTGTCCAAATTCATTTTCTTCATTTTTCCTTATTAGAGGCAGATTTTTCAAATGAGTTAAGTAGATCAGCAATTTTAGAATCATTATCAACTTCAAGCATTTCTCTCAGTTATTAGCATGTCCCTTCTCTCTCTGGACTAGATTCTTTTCTCCATTTTTAAAAGGCCCACCTGGCTCATTATATTGACTTATTTTTCCCATACATTTCAAATAAAGTCAACTTCATCCTTTACTGAGAGCAACCCATGTTTACAATAACTCTGATCCTAAATATTTTATCAGACGTCTTGTTTTAGATGATGATGCAAGTGATCTTCCATTATGTTACCATGTCAAAAAATAAGTAAATAATTAGCACTCATCTAAGTATTAATTCATCCCAACCAGATATGCTTATAAAGTCATTGCCATGGCCCACAAAACATATCGGAAAAAATCTAAATGAATATTTTGATCCTTAAGCACATTATAATTTAAAAAAACACATATTCATTGAACCCAACAATCCCACTGCTGGGAATCTGTTTCACAGAATTAAGAGCATCATACTATTGCAGCACTGATGTTGTGTCAAAAAGCTGGAAACAAAATGAATACACATTAATACATGGGTGGTTGAAATTTTACAGCATATCAATACCATGGAATATTATGCAGCTGTTTGTATATGTTTCCATATGTGCAGAGAAATATAGAAAAGAGTATTGAGAAGATTGTTACTAGGGAAGAGAGAGAATAGCAGATGAGAAGAACAAAGAAGAAAAAGTAATTAAGAAAAAAAGGGGGCATTTATGATAAAACCATTATATGAGAGATGATCTCATCTATGTAAAATTCCTTATGTTATATGAATATGATTAAACATACATAAAAGGATAACCACATGATTCTCTGAGGGCAACAGGACTATAGATTTTTACTTTCTTATATTGTATAAACTGCTAATTTTTAATAGTTAAAACCTTTTAAATTTGAATTATTTTTATCATTTGAATCACTGTTTATATAATTTGAAAAACATCAAATTAATTTTCATTTTGATATATATAATATACCTAGAGGGAGAGAAAGTAATGCCTATCAGACCAAGGTTTATGTACTCATAATTCAGAACTCAAATCCAACCACTGGATAAGAGATTGGCTTCAAGCAGTACTTCCAAACTCAAGTCCACCTGATTGAGAGAC